>JAPMOQ010051491.1:44614-64070 GCA_026543055.1 Argiope trifasciata
TATATATATATATATATATATATATATATATATATATATATATATATTCAAAAAGTAATAATTAATTAAAGTCATAATTTAATCCATTCCTAAACTAACTGCTTCTCGCTTAAATAAGTATAGTGCTAGTAGCATTAGAATGCCTCTTTTTCTCCCCTGTTAAAAGCGCAACATTAAATTTGTTCCATACATCAAATATGTTTACTAACTAATATAAAAAATGTGTGTGGGTAAAATTGGAAACAGAAAAATTAAAGGCTCAATAATGCATAAATTGAAGTATAAATTTTCAGTTTGTTTGTGATTCCTTAAAATATATCTTATTTCAAACTATAAGCCGATAATAAAAAATTCTTTAAAATTACCATAAATATAAAATTAAACATTTAAATTAACAAGCAGTAGCATATGCGTCTTTTAAATCGTTGTTTTATGCTATCTCAAAAAAACTTTATAGCATTTTTATTAATGCAATATTAAGGCAACACAGAATCATGATTCAAATATCAATATGAGCAAATATTGAAAATAAATAAATTAGGAATTGTTGCGAATAATTTGTCTAGCAAATTAATAAATACTAAATTATGCATTTTATTTCAATGAAAGTAAACAGAATAATAAAATTTAGAAATTATTTCTTTTCTTAATAGAATTTTTAAAATCAAAAAAACATTTTCAGTGAAGTTCAGAACTTTTTCTAATTCAATTGTCAAGTGTGAAATATACTACACTTAATATGTTAAAAAAAATGAAGGATGGAAAATATCCCAATATAAGTTGTCTGAAAATAAAAATATCTGAATATAAGTTGTATGCTGATTACAAGGGCATAAGGAAGTAGATTATATATTTTTTAATAAAGAGTATCAAGTATATATTAAAATAAATAATTGCAATATATGTTTGATGGTAAAATATTAATCCCTCCATAACAATGTACTTCAATATTAAAACTGTTTCTTTACAAAACAGTAATTAAATTGCCGAATTTCGATAAGTATTTTTAATTTCTGACTTTAAAATCCATTTTTTCAGCCCTCAAAATGTACTTCAATTTATTAAAGCTATTTTTTCCATAATTTAAACAGATTTACAATTCAAAAAAGATTTATTCAAACATTAAAAAATTACATATTTCAAAGAGAGTAAAATATGTTCTTTGAAAATTTTCTCTTAAATAATTAAAGAATATTAGAAATTAGTTTATTGTGCATGCCAAGAGTTCAAGATAATAACAGACTGCTCAGGACAAATTTTTTTCAGTGAAATATGCTCCTAGGGCAAATTATTTTTTTTTTACAAAACAAATCACAAATTTGAATTTTATTCATTATAATTCACGTAGAAAATTGAATTTTAAAATAATTTAAGCTATAAATAAGTTATATTCCCTAATGATTTCAAAATAGTTGCAAAACTATTTCAAATGTTAGTTTACTCCGTAAGTAAACATAATTCCTCATTTATATATTAATTTCGCTTTTATTTATATATTAAGAAGCATATTTAAAAAAAAAATGTTTGAAAAATAAATTAAGTAATGGAATATTAATTTAGTTTTCGAAACTTTTCTTGGAATTATTATTCAATTCTCTAATTCTTATAGCATTCAAAACTTCTTTTTATCTATTTGTAAAAAAGGCTCAAAATTACTTAATACAAGCATTTACTTTATTTTTATTTCAATCCTCTTTTTATAGAACAATATATATTCAATCAGTTTTATTATTTGAATTATATATATGTATATATACCTTCTAATATGGATGTAGTTCTCTTTCGATGTAATTTAAACTCAAAAAGAACGAAACTTTCAAGCATGTGTTTTTAAAAATTAGTACTATCATTTAAATGGTAAAATAAGTTATTCCTAAAAAATGAAGTTATTTGTTTTGTTACTTCTAATTAAATACAAATAAAATCTTCCATTGTTTCCTTATCTACGTTTGAGGTATAAGTTACGCTTTAAAAGCAGTAGTTTAAATTTCAGTGTCTATCGAAATTGTAGCAATTTATTTCATATAAAATTAGTTATTTCTCGAGGATAAAATACAGGAAATTATTTTATATGGTCCAGATAATACTTACAGTAAAATCGGAATAAATATATTAAGCAAATATTTTAATCATTTTAAAAGTAAATTTCATAGTAACAATTTAATAGAATTAACTATTTACAACTCTAAGCGGAAATGGCATATAATCACTGAAAAATTACTTTTAGCTTTCTATTAACAACAAAACTTTTGATTGTGTATTCTATTTTCAATCTAGACTAAATTATGAATACAGTATATTTTAACGGACTAAATGAAATGTTTTCGAATAATAAATAAGACGATATAGAATATCATTTCTTTAAATTGTATTTTACAAACAAAATTAAAGCAATAATTTACATATCGCCAGAAAGTATTACACAAAATATTCTAATAAATTCTCCTTAACATCGAATAAACAAAGGCCTAATTTAAAACAACAACCTAAATTAATTCTTAGGAGTTACAAGGCAGTTCAGACGGCAATTCTAATAAACGATTTCCTTTCATGAAAAAGTGAATAGAATCTAAATAGAAAAATAATTTTTTAGCCCTTTATATTTCAATGGTATTTCCATTTTACTATCAGCTTTAAAAAGTATTTGAAATAGAATGTCTTAAAATGTCTCTTACTAACGCTTCTACAAATTTTTTTAAAAGGACCATAATTTAAATAAAATAATTTATAGTCTCATATATTTTAATGATATTTACATATTACTTGTAATTTCATAAAAATCCTTGAAACAATATACGTTAAAAATTCCATTCGTAAATGATTTTTTAAACCGAGACCATAACTTAAATAGAACAATAATTTCTTTAGTTCCTACTATTTCAAGGAAATTTCTTGTTACTAATATCATTATATAATCTATGAAACAAAATGGTATAAAATATCTTTTAATAACTTCTTTCTTTATTTTGTGTCAGGACCACCGACTCTTTCGCAATTAACAAAGTTTATTTCAGCTATATCATTTTATGCGATATTATTTTGATTCATCATAATCCTTTACCCCTATAACTATCGTTCATTATAATTACTTCAACAAGAATTTTTAATACATATCACAAGCCTCTAAAAATAATTAGAAGAAATAATTTAAATAGGATTTCTTTTTCTTGCAACAAACAAAAATGCTGTTGCAATAACACTATCTAAGAATAGTATAATTACTAAAAAAAACTTGTTCTTTCAATTGAAGTAACTTTGTAGATGGCACAAAAACAAAATACTTTATGAATTATCTTAATCAGGGAGAAATAAAAATGTGGCAGTTCAGCGTGTTCTCAATGAATTGCAAAGCTTCATCGTTTTGAATAGTGTAGTGCAAATATAAAACTTTTCGTTCAATCTAATTACTTCAAAATCAATTTTTAATATATTTCGTAAGCATCAAAATATACAATTAGAGGAAATTATTTCTAATAGATTTCTTTATTCTATCAAAAAAAAATTCCTATAGTAACACCAATGTCCAACAATAGTTTAATTACTAAATAAAGCATCTTGTTTTTCCATTTGAAGTAACTTTGTAGAATACCCAAGCAACAAAATACTTTCTTCAGTTTCTACTCCAGAGACGACAAATCGTAAGGAACGAATTATCGTAATCAGGGAGAAACGAGAGTGTGGTAATTCAGAGTGTTCGCGCAGCAAACTCAACTTGCTGTATAGCAAAGCTTTACCAGTCTTAAAAGTGCAAACTTCCTCCTTTTCAACAGCACTTGCAGTATCGTCGTCTCCCAATGGGCATCTCCATGCGTAATCGGAAATGAGTCTGATCCCCATTAAGTCGAGTCAATTGAATCCTCCTCCTGCAGAAAACGCGAGGGACTTAATGATGCGTAAGGGCGACTAATCTTGTGCGTCATCTTGTGATGATGCACCATCTTCCCTTCTTCCATAACCATACAATCTGGATGACGAGCTTGTTTTGATTTCTTCGGAGGTCGTTGCCTAAGGAAATAGTTTTTTTAAGTAATCTCGAATTCTTTTGGATAAATTTTTTTCAACAGTAACCGTAAAGGAATTCTCGAAGTAGTGTAGTGTGATCTTTGAGATGTGATTTGTACATTTTGGAAAATATCATAAATCTGGGAATATATTTGATTTAGAAGAAATAAAATTTTATTCTTTGTTTTCATAAGATATGTGCCTTGTTTGATTATATGCATTGCTTTTTCTTTTTTACTTTTATATCGTGGAAAACTAAATGCTGTTTTATTTTTCCGAAACTTCATTCAACTTTATTCCATTACAATAATTCTAAAGACTATTTGAAGACATTTAAGTTGCTTCTTTTTATCTCATTTAGAATCATACATATAATTTATGAATATTCCTAAAAATTTACTTTTGAAACGTCACACTAAAAAAGGATTTTAAATTTTTTAAAGATTCATTTGAAAAAAAAAATATTAATTATTTTTACAGTAAATTATATTTTTGTTGCATTATTTTTTCGTGTTAGTTAAAATTGATTACTAATATTATTAATAATATCGTTGAAAATTCGAAATTTTATGCAAAATTAATTATTTATTGTATCCATGTTATACAATTCTTCTTACAAGTATTATAATTCATCTTGCGTCCAGTTTATGCATCGTCATCATTGCGAAAATAATCTCTGTGATATCACTTCTTCTGTAAACGGATAATCGTTATATTTTTTAAATGATTCTTTGTAATTTTATATACTTGTTTGACTAAGAATATACTAAAGTAAAGCTTAATTCCTATATTATAGTCTGATTGTTTTAAAAGACAGAAATTTTAAATAATTTATTCTGAAGCATTTAAATCTATTCTTTTAAAGGCAAGACTCACTCAAAGCATATTTGCAAAACGCTCTTCACGAATTTTATATAATTATATGAAAATCTTTTTTTAGAATTTTATATGAAAGTTACTTACCAGCAAAACAAATGTATATTGGTCTATTCAAGAGGAGCAAATTAAAATCAGTTGAAATGAAATGAATAAAATTAAAAAAAATATTCATCTAGATAAATGATGGCAAATGATACAAATAATGAGAAGCAGGATTTCTAACAAAAAAATTTAAATATTGATATGAATTAATATATATGTATTTGCCTCATATTTTTTTTTATTTAAAAGCATTGCTGTACTACGATAAATTAATTTCAAGCTTTCATTGATTTTTTTATACTGATTTCTCATTTGGTTTATCCTAAATGAAAATTATTAAAGAAAATCTATTTTAAAACTCTGTCAAGATGTATTATTTTGTTTCGTTTCTATGTTATCTAATAATTTATTAAAAAGATTGTGAATGAAAATAATTATATTCATTAATAAATGAGTTTATAGAGTATAATTAATCCAGTGGAATTCAGCATTGAAAATGCTATTGTATTACGTTTACTCTAGTAATCGGGAAGTTCTAAGTTTAGTTGAAAGTTTTGGATGTGAAAATTTGACATTTGTGTTTTTCTTTGTATTTTTAGTATATGAAATAGTAAAAACGGAAGAATTTTCATGTTGATCCAAAATAACAATAATTCATTACGTGCAATAAGCACTTTTATGAGTCAAAGTATTTGATTATTATCAAATAAATTTAATACAATAAATATATTTGATAAATACAAAGAATGTTTAAGAATCGATTAAAGTTTATTATTAGTCTAATATACATATCAATTTATTTTGCTGAAGTTATGATGTAAAACAAAAGAAACTCAAGTCCCTACAATAGTTATTACAATTGCGAACAAAAGATTCCCCATTTGTATATTCAAGGATCACTGTCATTTATCCTATCAGCACTATTTTATCCCTTTGAATCTTGCATTTAGTATTATTCGGCTTTTTTTACTCTAATAATTAAATTAACCACAAAAAATTCATATATAAATAGAAAAAATATTAAATAAATTAGAGGAAGAAAATAGTTTATGGCAATGCAATTTAATTATTGATCTAATGCACATACCAATTATATTTTCTAGCAAAACTTGGAACAAAATATAAAAAATGTACTATAAAGAAAAAAAGATAGTTTCTCATTCGATTATGAGCACATTATATGCTTTACATTTGCTGTTTCTGCATTAACTACTGAACAGTAATTTAAACGCCGCATCTTCTACATGCCAAAATATCAAAATACATTTCTATCTTCTATCAGCGAGCAATCAATATTTATTTCCTTTTTTAAAGAAATGTACATGAAGGATTGAAATCCTATAAATTGCGCAAAAAATTAATGTAAAATAAAAGTAATATATTATATTTCATATTGTTCAATTTAATTTTAATATTTTTTAAACGTATTTAACACTTTCGAAACACCAAATTTATCAAGATTAGTTTGATTAAAGTATCGGGTCGTTATAATTATTTTAGTTAGAAATGACCATAAAAGGGAAACTTCTGGGTCAAATGCTATTGAAGTGTGTGTGTATACATCTGACTGCTGTTGATATATATATATATATATATATATATGTAGAGATTTAATTAGCGGTTATTATTATTCCATATTTAGTTTCATTTTGTAGTATTAGATATCACCAATGATACCACTAAATACCGCTGATCCAAAGTCTCAGACGCATGGCGTCAAGTTTGAGAAAAAAAAAAGCGAACTATGCATTCGCTCGGCAGGCGGAGACAAAGAGGGTCATTTTGCTCCGATTATGAATCTTTAATACGCAACGTAGTTTCGGCATGAAACACGTAATTAGGTTTCATTATTGGTGACATCTATAGGTGATACCTTTTTCTCTGTTGTAAATAGCCTGCCCTGTCATAATTGTTAATGTCTTTTCCTTATTATTTGCTGTAAATAAATTTCTTTCTTATTCAAAAGCTTCTTTTCCATCAATCAATGACCCTAGACACTGATCTAAATGTGGTTTAATGGGCATTCTCTCCCATCCAATTCCTATATTATATATATTACCAGTTAAAAATCATGTATCATGTATGTTATCTCAAAAGCATTGTTTATGGTGATATTCTAAACAAGTTGGCAGAATTTAAAAAAATACAATACATCGACATGTGCGTAACATTTCTCCTGATATGCTGACTGCTGTTGAGAATGTAGTATGATTTAACTTGCTTTGAAAAAATGGGGGAAGCTGTATTGAAAATTCTATGTAACATGTTTCAGAAGCCATAAAATACATTTTGAACCAATGACTTGATGTCATACTTAGCTTAACAGTATTGTATTCAGCTCTATTCTCCCCTGGTGGTGAATATTTGAACTTTCTTTGGCGGAAAAGAGCCTTCCTTAACCTTTTCATGACCTTCTTTAAACTATTGTCATTGATAATATTTGACCAAATAGTTTTTCTTAGATGACTATTTCAATATGGAATTTTAACTATAACCACCCGATATATTTTCAAACAATACTTGATTGAGTAATTTAAGCTTCATGAAACAACTCATCAACACTCAGGCAAACATTCATCTGAAACTCCATGTGTTTCGAAAAATCAATTATTAAGCACAACAAATAAAGCAATCTTGAGTATAGCATTTAATCTCATAAAAGAATATCAAATTGCTATATACACAGCATATTATACTTCACTATCATAAACAATAAACAATTTTCTTGAGATAAAAGATTTCGTTATCATCATTACAAGTTCCAGAAAGATACTTGTTTCCTTTTGACACTTATTTTACCCGAGAACGCATTCTCTAAGAAGTGAGAAAAGCCAATAAATTGGCTAAGAAAAATGCACTTCATTCACTGCCCAAACCACGTACATCATACTAAATAGCAAACTCTAAGGTAGGGCAAACCTACTTGGAAAGAATCCTAACTTCGTTCTGTCCACGTGATGTCCAGGGGACGACCTAACAATTGGGCGAAGGAAGTTAGGTAAGTAAGAATAAAAACAGGACTGGGCCGGAAACCCTGGGATGTCAATGATACTTGTGAACTTTTTCTTATTCTTCGCCCACCGTCGCTGTACTTGTCAGGTGAATAGAGGCCGAAAATAGAAGGTATTATCGGAATAAAGGCTTCTTCTTCAGCATCGGATCCCCCCTTTAAAGATACAAGTATTGACATGACGAAGAGCTGGTAGAAATTTTGTTGAAATGGTTTTCAGAAGTTTCTAATGGTTTCTTTGCGTTTTGGTTAAGGATAAATAAAGTTTGGGTTAAAGGAACTGTCAAAGTAACTATTAGAACCAGAATTTATTATTTTTCTTTTTGAGATAAAAAGTATTTCGAAAAGGAGTCATTTATTTTCTTTTTCTTATTATTTAGATTTCGAAACTTTGATTTGATTTGATATATTCTTTATCAAATGTGAAATTATTTTTTAAGAAGATATAAGATTTAATGCAATTAAATTTTTAATAGGTAATGGAAAGTAAATCATTACTAATGTTAAAGAATTTCATAAGGTGCTAATTTTCGAAATTATTTTAATAATTTCAATTTTTTTCTTCTTTAATTTTTCAAAATGTTGGTTAATTTTTTAAAAAAAAATTCATTCTATATATGTTAAAAATAACTGCAAAATTCATGCATTGTTAAAATATTTCAAAAATCCATTCAATAATTTTTTTAAATACCTAATGAATAAGCTAATTTATCAAGAAAATCGACTGTTATTATTTAAAATATTTATTGAAACCATTAGGTAAAAATATTAAAAAAAAATCTGAAAATAATCTCTTCCTATAGAATTAGGAGAAAAAAAATTCCTTATTATATTAAAAATGTTAAGGTTTGTTAACATTATTTCTCTCGTGCTAATATAAAGATGGGAAAAAAGCCTATAAAATATTAAATTCATAATTATGCAAGTACAACTCATTGCATCCTATATATTCATCAAAACACTATTTATGTATTATTTATTCATAATAATTAATTTGGATTAACTCAGAATTCCGATAGTTCAATTGTTTTTCTTTAATATTTTGCTTGCAATTATTGTAGGGCTACCCACTCTTCGAGACAACTAATTCTCTGGACTATTGACTTTATTTAACATTAGTCATATCATGAAGATATAATTTTTTGTTCCAAACTACACAAAAGTTATCTCACATTAAACTTTAATTGTCTTAAGTTTTTTTTTATCGTACATAAAAACTTTTCAAACGAACATTCACATAACACCGTAACATTAAAAACATAATTAACGATTATTATATCTTTTAAATAACGTGATATTTTAACTTCGTTGTTTTTGTAATCTACAAAGATACAAAAAAATGTTTACGTATCTTCCATCAATGGAAAAAAATCCAAAAGACTGAATATTTGATAAAGAAATGAAAATGGTTTGATTTTCAGAGCAAAAATTTCATCTGGTGTTAGAAATTTGAAAAAAATAAAAAGAATGTTAAAATTCAGAAAAAAACATGTATCACTATTAAATTTGTATCATTAAAAAGACATTTTTTTTGAAATTTTGAAATGGTATAAAATTAATGCTTTTGCAACAATACTTTCAAAACCTTTATCAGAAAAATGCTAAAATTTTCTTTAGCTTTAAGTAGTTAAAATCCTAATTAATGTTTCTAATTTCAAAAACCTTCTAAGGTGCACAGTCTACATTATAAAATATATATATATATCCCAAGTTTCATAGTTATGAGTCAAACAAATGGCTGGCCTGCAGTATGCCAACAAATATATACACTCAAGTATACTTATATATTAAAAGAGACAGAGGTTATTTATTTAAGAAATATTCATTAAATATTTACTGTTATATGCATTTTCAGTTACTATCATAAATTATAGAAAAGAGAATGGAATATTATCACTGAATACCTTTAAAACATATTTGGAATTTACGTTTTTGCTATTATGATTATTGGGATTATTATAACTTTTAAATCCTATTCAACCATCTGTGGTATATATCTTTTTTTCATTTCATGAATAACTTTGGAATAATTTCGAAAAAAAAAATTGTAACAAAATAGGAAAATAATTATTTATTTTTACCATTACAAAATGCAGATTCTATGATGAATGTAACTGTATTACATTATAAAAGTGCATTTTTTTAAAAATAAAAATGATGAAACATTTATATTTTCCGGAAAATAAAATTCCATAAAAATAAAATTAAGTTAAATTAAAATATACTTATTTTTACACACAAAAATATTTTTGATGTTGAATTTTATTTTTAAGCACAAAGAAGACATTTGTTTAATAAACCATATTAAATAATAAATAATTTAACTTGCCGATATTTTCTTAGAATGTTTTTAAAAAAATTATGTTAATTAATTAATTTTGTGCTATATATTTTTTTATTATTTAAAAACCAGTTTGCATGACCGTGAATTATGTTGGAAGAAATTATTTAAACATTTTTGAACACTTTTTATTCAAAGGCTTTTGAGCATAATTTGAAACAAAATAATTTTCAACTAAAATGTATTTTTTAAACAAATATAAATGAATATCTCGAAATTCTTGTACTGAATCTCGCTTTTACGACTCAAAAGAATCTAGTATATTTTTTTATTCATTAAAAGCTAAATTTATGAAAATTCCGAAATGAAACGTTTGAAACATTTGTCAGTTAAAATTGAATATACAGTTTCAATTCAAACATACATAATAATATTTGCTTAGCAGTTGCTAGCACTGAAGTAAGAAATAAAAATTTAATTTGAGAATTGTTCGTTGCATCATTTTTCATTCAAATAAATACTTTCTGCAAAATACACATTCCGATTTTGAGAAAAAAACCATTGATAATTAGAAGTTACTGCTTTGTGAATTAAAATTAAAACTAAAATGAAAATGTTTCATAAAATTTTAAATTCACTTGAGTTTTTTTAATTACTTAGAATTAAACAGGCATGTATTTGAAATATAAATTGATACAAAAGTTTTATATATATATATATATATATATATATATAACTTAACTTCATTTGTTTCAGTTTTTTTTAAGTTGGGAATTTCGCAAATTTTTTTTCTGTCCGTTTTAAATTTGTTAGAGTAGAAATTTTATACACCCGTATATTCTTTTTAATAAAGTGTTAATAATTGCTTAATCAATATTTTAATTAATTAAAATTTAAGTTAAAGTTAAGCTTTGCTGTTAATCAATTGATTTAATAAAATTTTTATTCAAACCCAGTGTCATTATTTTGCTGTTTATACACAAAAATATTTAGATTTAAAATTTTTGCCAATATGAAATGCAAATTAAAGTAGAAATGACCAAGAAATTGTAATTTTTATTACAGCATTATAAATTTGTTTTTTCAAATTATTTTGAATAAATTAATTCATTATACGAGCATTTAGAATGAAAATATTGCTCAAACCAGTTGTTTTCATTTTTAATTGAAGATCTAATTTATATGAATGATATGAGAAGCTCTATCGATATTTTAAAAAAAGAATTGAAAAATATTGATTGAAGAATTATAATTGAATATCTACATTTGAATATATTCATCCGGCAGAATACATTTGAATTTCTCTTATGTTTAAACAAGATTTCATTAGAATATATAATTATTCTTTTTATCACAAATAATGGTATAATTAATTAATATTATCTAAATTAATCATATAATTATTAACTAATGATATGATTATATGTTTAATACAATATATATATGATGATAATAAATATGATCATATAACTATGGATTATACAATTATGTGATTATACATGATGATAATAATATGATAATATAAGTAGGAATTATATTATCTAAACAATAATATAATTAATTTCCCATTTAAGCATTTCTATGTACTGCATTGGATTTAGATGTAAAAGATTTTTGAATCCGACTATAGCAGACACTATTTTAGTGACCGGTTTTAATGAAGCAATTATTCATATCAACCAAATGGAAGCTTTAATTTAATTTTCAAAGTCAAGGAAAGGATTATTACACTAATCTAATTAAAATATAATGTTTGAGAACTCTACATCTTATTTGTAACCGCTTAAGGATGCTCTCAATTATCAGCAAAAATATTATATCTAAAGGTATTTAGCCACTCCTTATCCTGAAAATAAATTTATCTCGGATAAGAATCCTTTAGCTAGCAAACACAATGATATAGGATTGAATAGCCAGAACGGCAATTGTCATGAAATAAAAAAAAATAGCTCGTGCTGTTATCAGTTTTCTTTCATTGTCCAGCTTCTTGTAGAGCTTCTTAACGTGTTCAATAGAAAAACTGTAGGAAAGATAATCAGGAAGATAAAAGCAATCTTGCAGGTATAAACAGAGCTACTTTATTGGCCAAAGAGAAATAAATTGGCGTTGCAAAATAAGAGGCAATTATTATTGGCGATGTACTTCAAAAGAACTGAAATATAAGATCAACGATGTTGGTGTTTTTATTTGTTTGTTATTTGAATGGTTTTCATAGTTTGTTCTTGGTTAAAAAATTTCCCATAATTTTCAGGGATCTCTGATTAACATTTTTTTGCTTATTTGAATTTGTAATTTTAATATTGTAATCACAAGGATTTTAAATTTTACATAAAATTTCAAGATTTCAAAAGGAAAGCACATGGTTTCTGAATTACGTTTGTGCTTGCGTTATTAAGTTTTTAATAAAACATTCATGAAGAAATTACTATAGATGCTCATTACTATAGATACTCATTAAATTTTAGAAGAAATCACTGAATTCTTTTCATAAGCTACCTGAGAGGTAGTCCATTCTTGTATAATAAAACATTCAGTTCGTAAAAAACCAGCTGACTGACAATCGATATTTGGAGTTGTAAAAAACTTGAAAAGGCAGATTTTTTTAAAAGATGTCAAAAAAAAAGTTGACTTACATTAAAGAACATTAACTCAATGCAAATACATTTTCAATTTTTAATCCTAATAATCTTAGAATAAGACATTTAAATAAGATTTTTATTTAGCTAATTAATATAGCTTGTCTTTGAATAGGTGGTTTTGTAAATCATTGAATGTATCATATTAAGTGGCTGCTACAGCATTTATCTCTGCAGCAATCCCATGTGCGAGGAATTTTTGGACCAATTCTATAATTTTTGCAATCTAAGCGCTCACATTTTTTTGGCTTCAACATCATCTGAATTGAATCCACATATGGGTTCATCATTAGTAGATGAATTGCTTAAGTATTCATAATATTTGAACGGGCTGAAACAATGCTTTCCATTAACTTTGAAGCATCTAAAATGTTTTAGTAAAAATGTTTTGATGATTTTAAGTAACATTTCATTTACATTCGGTACTTTTGCAGTTTGAAAGCACTTAAAAAACCCCGAAATACAGGCTCACTTTATTTATTATTATTTATAAACCAGGAAAAAAACAATGTAGTGCACTCGAATGAAAAATAACATTGTACAGAATAATTACATTGGATGTCGTTTAAAATATTAGATTGTTAGATCAACTGCTCTACATATAATTTTTATTTGTGAGAAATAGTTTTAAAATACTTAAGTTTGTCACATAGTATTTTTATTATAGAGAGTAAATTTAATCTAGGAATGAAAATTAGAATTTATTTTCACCTAATCTTTTCACGGAAAGAAAATTTTATGAAAAAAGAATATTATAATTAGCAAAGGTTAATATTAAGCAAAAAATTAAATTCTTAAATCATTTCTGAAATTTCTATAAGAGACAATTCCTTATATTTTGAAATTTTTAATCAGGAATTTAATATTGCTTAGGCACTAATAATACACTTAAAAATTCTTAATATAAGTAGTAAAACTCCGATGATATGACTGAAACAAATTATTTTAAATTTGATAAATTATACATTCAAAATACTAAATGATAAAATAGCAAAAACTTTAGTGTTTTATGTATTTTATAGCACTTTTGCAAAAGATAATAAAGGCAAGCTTTATGACCCTGCATAAAAACAGCCTTACAAATAATTTACAAATTCGTATTTTAACTATGAATCCTATTTCACTACATATAAAACAACAATCTGATTAGTAAGGGCTTTGATTGGAAATTGTTTATTTTAAAGTATTTAATATAATAATGTTCAGTTGAAAATTTCTTATTTACATTATTTTTGTATCCTTTATAAAAACTCTACTTCAATAGATCATATTATAAATTGGTATTTCATATTAGTTACAGTCTACTGTTAGCGTTGTTAAATTTTTTATGCAGTATACATTGCATTATTTTAAATATTTTTAACTTGATCCAGATTTTAATATTAGGTGAAAAATTGTAATAAAATATTGATAATTTTGTATTATATATTGATACTTATGTAATATAAATGTTAAAATTCCTTTAAATGTTATCTCAATCATTATGAAAAACATCTGCAGATATATTTCATTAAAAGAAGTAAATAGTTCATTATTTTAAGTGTAATTAAAAGAAAAAAAACGATTTTATATTATTAAAAATGGAGTTAAAATGTATTGCATTTTATAATTAGCTAATATAGAAGCAAAAATATTCAAATGAAGTATTTATTTCGTCACTCCACAGTTTTGGTATATATCTTTTCACCCAAAATAACGCAACATTCAAGCAGGAAAAAAGATGGATAGGTGCATTCCAAAAAGTAAGAATAAGATAAAATTATAATAAATTTGTTTATTTTTTTACTTCTGAAAATCAAGAATATTCCGCATGTATTGCATATGTTTGACATGAAACTCAATTACGGCAGCCCCTTTTTCTTGCTAAACTCTTCTATTTCATCTCAGAAAAGGCACCTAGAAAAGTTTGTAGAGAAACTTTTACCTACCTTCTTGCTCTGTTAGTCGGGATTCTTTGCCTAAAGGCAAAAAGAAAAGCTTAGTTTGTTGTGGGTTTAATGTTGAGGTTCATGACTTTACCTATCGTCTCGAGGACTCAAAAACCTCAAAAAGAAGGAAAAAAAGACTTCCTGAATATCCTATGTATGAAAAAATGTCTATGAAGGAATATTTTGATGGTAAAATCTTACATAAAATGTTGATAATGCTCATAAAACTATTCTAAATATCGAAATAACAGTTAGTGAGTTTGAAAATAATATTTCAAACACAAGAAAAAAATGAAATAGGTTAATTCTTAATAAATGCCAAGCAGCCTTGATTTCGCTGTGATAAATGAAAATTACATATAGTCAAGAATTACTGAAGTAATATGTATATATATATATTGCTATTTATAGCACAATAATCGAAAACGAAACATGCGCATTTTAATACTCATGGATAATAAATAATATGAAATATTATAATATTTTATATATAAGATATGCAATATATAGTATAATTTCAGAGAAAATCCCATTTTTTGGTGGATTGTTAAAATCGACTTTCCGCAAAAAGATGGTAATTTTTTATGCACCAAATAGTATTTTGCTTTGCTTTAAGGCAGCAAATACTACAGTTTACAAAATTTGTAATATAACGAGTAGAATTACTATATTAAAATTTAACATTATTAACTTAAGAAACATGAATTTTACCTAAATCTTAAACTAAGCTAAGAAATAAGTAAAATATATGTTTAGCTATATTTTAAAGTTGTAATAAAACTTACAGTCATAAATATCAAAAAACTTGATAATGCCTGAAATCAATATGCTTTGATTTTTTTTAAAGAATTCAATATAATTGTAAATAAACTGTAAAAAAATATTTTTCCCTTTAATAAAACGAGTTTATTATACTCTTACTTTAAATATTAATCAAAATAAAATAACTAAATGAATATATCAAATGAAAATTAAAATGAACATGGAAAATGTAATAATTGACATTTTAGTGTAGGAATTTCTGTAATATCACTGTTGATAAACTAATGGTTCTTATTTTTTAAGACAACTAACTATTTTATGAAAATTGAAATGTAATTATTAATTAAAACAAAATTAAAATCAAGCGAGCTTGATAAATAAAACTAAAATAAACCTGGCAAATGAAATAATCAAAATTTTATTTTCAGTTAACTATAAATTTATCTTTAATGCATTATTTTTATGATAATCTTGCTCTATTAAATAAAATTGTTAAAAATGACAACTAAATAAACGCAAAAAATAATATTAAAGTGAACACGGCAATGAAATAATTAATTTAGCGCCATGATTTCTTTCTAAAATTTAAGCCTTGATCAACTCTATACAATTTCGTTCCATTTTCATTTACTATAATAATTTTATGATAACCCTATTGTATGTATTAATTACAAAAAACAAAAATGAAAGCATCAAATGGTAGTAAAGAGCTTCCGATAATCTTTTGGCTACCTTCACTGCAGTTGCATCCTGAATTCCCACAAACTAAATTTAAATTTAACTGCATCACTTCACATTCACTTGATTTTCTCTTCAATAGAAGATTTTTACTGTGAAGAAAACATGTTAAAATAGGAACCCGTCCCCAAAACCCCTCGAGATTATACATGCAGCAAACTCCTTCAACCGTGATTCTTTCCCCTGCCCATGAACCACAGAAAACGAGATGTCGTAATTAGAGCAAAGTGCAGTAATTCAGGGAGTATTCGCACGACAAATAGAGCTGATTCCGTTGCAAAGCATCTCATTGCACTTAACAGTGCAAATGTCTTCCTTTTCAACCATCCTCTGCTCCCCGTGGACATCTCTATGCGTGATCGGGAATGGGTCTGATCCCTATTACGTCGAGTCAATTGAATCCTCTTCGTGAAGAAGACGCCAGGGACTAAGTGATCCGTGAGGGCGGCTTATCCTCTGTGTCATCTTGGAATGACACATCGACTTCCCTTTTTTAACCATAGAATCTAAATGAAGGTCTTGTTTTGATTTTCTGGCAAGTTGCTGTACTAGAGGCTTAATACACTGCTTTTCTGACGGCATGTCAAATTTAAGCTTTAGTTTGTTTGTTTTTCACACTTTTTGTAAGAAAAAAATTTCAGATTTCCCAGATACATTTTTTTTTATTATTATTATCAGATATATAAAATGCTTTGACGAAATTATTACAACTTACAGTAATTATTACTAGTAATCGTAAATAATTTTTTCTATTTTGAAGTTAATGTTTTTAGTTTAATTAAGTAGTTATAGATTGTTTAAGTTATAGTGTATTTTATTTGTAAACAGTTATGAAAAATATGGGACAGGGCAGGATTATATTACGAAAAACACAGGACTTTATTAAGAATTTTGAAAAAGAACTTTATTTAAAATACTCGTAATATTTATTCTTAATAAACTACTAAAATATACTTATTAATGAACATTTAATTTCACTCCTTATAGAATAAAAATGACACTCACTGTGGAATAAAAATTCCCCAATGCATCATATCATTAAATTCTAGTTTGAAAAATGAAATATTGTTGCTTCAACTTAAATTATATATATATATATATATATATATATATATATATATATATATATATATATTTAATAGTCTTTATTCTTTTAAGATTATTTCGAAGAAATTCTATTATTTAAAATATTTATGATAAAAGATAAGTAAAATAGTTTTTTTTTCATTAGAATATATCTAATAGTGTGATAAATAAAGATCATGAATTCTATCAATGATATTTAAAAATTCTTTTGCTTTACGGTGACAATGCGCTTTAAAGTATGAAAAAATGGAGAAAAGTACGATTTATTTTCTCATTCCATTATTAAAATATAAGTTTATATTGAACTAAAATAATGTTATAAAATGTATTATTCGACAAACTAAATAATTTAAGGTCTAAGTGGGAAATGAGTACAACTTTATAATTTCTTCTCAAAATGATATTGTAATTAGATTTAAATATCTTTGTCTTAAGTTTTGAGGAAATTAAGAATGGATAATAAATATTTCGGTTAAATTTACAAAGAAAATAGGGTATACATTTTACATTACAAATTCATTTCGGATTCATAAAAGTCAATTTTGCTTGAGAAAAAATATATATTTCCCATGAAAATTCAAAATCTATTTAAATAATTCAAAAACTTTGAATTTAATTGGATTTGAAAAACCATACATTTTTTTGTTCAAACAAATTTATGTTGGTTAATAAAGGAAAAAAAATGAAATAATAAGTATGGTGGAATATTTCGAAATTTAAAAAAAATAATATCAATATTTTTAAATGATATATTTCATTAAAAATATTTTTAATTGATTTCAATTTGACGCATTTATATTCGAAATATGAATAAAATATTTCATTTTTATGAATAAAAAATTTTATAACACTGAGTAATTTGCAGAAGTTCTTAATAGAATCCATCATCCCCTTAATGTTATTATGAAAATGAATTTAGATTTTTTTATGAAACATCTTTATTATGATTAAATTTAATGCTTTGGTATGCTAAAAGTTTTACAAAATGTTTTTTTTTTCATTATTTAAAAATTAATTTATTTTAATATGTAATTATAGATGAAAAGTTTTGCTACAATGTAAGTTTTTTATTGGACATCCTTATTTATTTTGTTATGAATTTAATTTAATTTAAGATTATAGATTAGGAAAGGTACTTTATATTTTTGCTGTCTACTCGTAGTTTCTAAATTTTTCATACGAGCATTCCTTTCTCCATCAAAAGTTTTGTTATATGAAAACTTGGAGAATCATCGACTGTGAAATGACTCCATTAAGCTTTCTGATCTCCATCTCTCACTCCATTTACCACCGAATTGCTCCAGATCACTTGACATTACAGACTTTCGTGATGAGTCTCACTATGTGGAAGTTTCTGCATTAAAAGGATTGCGATTTTAAATCGTAAGCATTTAATAAATAACCTTTTAAGAGTATTATTTCAGAATCTTATACTCTTAAACGGTTATTTACTTTTTTGATAAAGTAAAATAAATAAATTGTGAATAATCTATCAATAATTTTTTATCTATCAATTATCGATAAAATTCAAACTTCAAATAAATTGAAATTAATAATGATTCATAAGCTATTGTATAAAATTCAGAGTTAAATATTGTAAAAGTTTTTTTCATATGGAATTATTTTTTTAATATTTTCCTTTGAAATATTTCAGTAGGCAGTATTGCATTAATAATAATTAATTATCCGGAATCTTATGGTATTTAATAATTTTAATTGCAATGATTTATAATATTTCTTTCTTTTGTATATATTTTTTATAACAAATTAAAACTTTCTCTTCAACATTCAAAGATCATAACTTTTGAGAAAAATTTAATCAAAAGCTAATACATTATTGGCATTAAACATAGTAAACCCTTTTGCACTGTTTAAGGTTTCTTAGATACTATTAATATGAAACAGGTGTATAGTTCAGCATGGAAGTTTTAAAGTATAGAGCAGAATATTTTTAATTATCTTTCAAATAAAGTGTAACAGAAAGTTTACTAATTTCTGACATGACATTTTTTTTTTCCATTTCTGAAATATATTTATGATATACGTTAAATACTTATATATATATATATATATATATATATATATATATATA
>JAPMOQ010051498.1:0-37963 GCA_026543055.1 Argiope trifasciata
AAAATGCGGTGGTAAAAGTGACTAAAAAGTAAAAGTAAGTAAAATATAAATAATAAAAAAGTAAAGTAAAATATAAATGATAAAATTAAAATATAAAAAATCAGTAAGTAATAAATATTGAAATTAATACATAATTTAATATTAAAATGCATCAAATAACAGTACAAGTGACTGAAAGTTAAAGTAAATTATAATGTAAATTACTTTCATTTCGTTATATAAAAATGCATTGCTTTTAACCCAATAGAATAGAAAATTTTCTCAGATTCATATCTTTAAAGAATTTTCTTAGAATCATCTTCCTTTTTGCAAAATACATTCAAATGATCCTGGTAGACAGAAACACATGTATTCAAATCAGGCGACTTTTTTTCTAAATTTAAATATCATTCCAAGAAGGCTGAAGCAAAGGAATTTCCTCGGAGATTCCTAGGAGGCGTCTGCTTTCCATTAAAGGAAATATATATTTATTTGCATAAATATTGAAATACAATTTACGATACAGTAACATAGAAATCATTCCGTTGAACACATAAGGCAGTATATGATATAACGCAATTTGATTTTTTTAATATTTACTTTGAAAAAATATCGGATACAACTTCCATTCTTTTCTGGAAGAATTGTGAGACACAAATTGAATTTTAGGACAACATACATTAGGTGAAATGTTTTCATTAAAAATTCGAATAGAACTGTTGGAAAATAATTATTTATACTTTATTTTGCGGAGTTTGAATTATCTGAATCAATTTATTTCAGATTAGAGGGGTTATTAACTAAATCATAGATGCTTTATGCCTGTAATAGATGTTTATTAATAGCTATTTTATTCCGGTAATAGATGTTTAGTAATAACTATTTTATGATAGTAACGTTATTTTAAAGATACATTGAACAAAACATTGATACCTTTTCTTGTTATTGGCATGTTAAAAGTTTCTTGATTCAATATCCAAGAGAAACATTGGTAACAATTATGCCATTTTTTTATCTATTGCTATCTTCTAAACAATTAATTTTGCTTTAATATTTTCTCCACTTTTTGAAACTGAAAAATTAATTTTAAAAATTAGATTCAACTTTTTTGCATTCGAAACTAATGTTTGCCAACTTATTATACAGAGCTTTACAATAAAATTAGGAAGGGTGAGTTTGAGTGATATTAATTAATGGGATTTGATTAATGAGACTGATGAATAACATCATACAGAATGAACTTAAAATAACATTTTAAAGTGTCTTATCATACGGGTTAGTTTGATCAATCCCGAAAACAGAAAGATGGTGATAAACTAGTCTATGGGGATCATAAAACACTTTATCAGCTTTATCACATATCTAACAGTTTGCGAACTAAGATAAATAAATTGATTTTATTAAAAATCATTAAAAAACGCAAAATTAAAAAATTTGGGAATATTGTTTTTCACAAAATATTCCCAAGATTCTTGCAAAAGCGATTCAACGATTCAAGCACAGATTCTTAAAAAATAATTTAAGTCTTTTAACTTGACACCAGTTTCTTGAAAATGCAGGAATTTGGAACCGAGTAATAATCACTGCAGAGTTGACAAAAATTAAAATGTAGTCAGTTTTTTTTAATTCAGAATTCTGAAAAAAAAAACATCCTGTATACGCTATAGTTTGTTTAATTTGACAAATATTTGCTAATACCACCAGTTTTTAAATTAGATCACCATAAATCGTTATTTTGCATTTTGTTTGAAAGAAATGTTCACGTATTAACGACGATTTACAATATCTTTTTCTACTCACTTTACAGTTAAAAAGTAATGTAAACAGTTAATTAAAAATCTAAAAGTTATGATTTTTTTTGAAAATCAAAAAGTAATTATAAAGTAAAGTATCATCTGTAGTAATTCATTTAATCTAGAAATTCTAAAAACTAATATTTAAGTTTTATCTAAGAAATACCACTGGTCTATATATCATTTGTATTTAGTCAAAATTTTAGTAATTATTCATGGTCGTTTTCAAAATTTTCTGATTTTTAAAAAGATTAAATATTGCATGCTTATGAATATTAAACAAACATAAATTTTCATCTAAATTCCTCACAGAGCCATACAGAAATATGAAAAGCAATCTATATATTTCAAGTAACAACTATTATCTAAAACCCTAAAACGATTAGCTTTCCCTCAGCATTAAACAAACGACGATTTCATGCAAAGTGCACTGGATTTTAATAATACTAAGCAAGTACTGAAAGCGTGTAACTTTCAAAACATTTGTTTTCTCCAACCGTTTGCCCATTTATTTGCATTCCATTTAATATTTTGGTGGTTGCATTCCATTTAAGATGCTCTTAAAAAGATATTTTGATATTTTTTAACTGAAAAGGAAATGACTTTAGGACAACACGGCATCCATTAAAAAATCATGAGAAATTTTTCTCCTCTACTTCCTAATTATGATTTTTTTCCATCCAAAAGCTTAATGCATTTTTCATATAAACTCATGAACGAATTCTATTGCACAGATCGAAAAAGCAAAGAATATTTCCATCACTTGAATCTATTTTTAAGATTCTCCTCTGTTGCCACCGCGGCACTAAAAGTTAATTACGAAAATCTACCCCAGTAATGTGAATGGCGTGCACGTTTTAACCATTTGCAACCATCACCGAACGCGCTTTTTTGATAATAGTTGAGTGGCGAAAGTTAAGATTCTTTGCGAAGACACTGATTTTTTTTTTCATTCCAAGAATCCTTTGCTCAAAAAAAAAATCCACCTTTTTCTTAGCGCAGCCTACACGAATGAGAAAGGGATTGATTTTTTTTTAATCTTTTACTTAGTATTTTTTCTCCCCTGGTACAAAGTCAATTATTACGAAAGGCCCAACCTACGTGCCCTGGTATGAAAGGTGTGGAATTAGTCCTGACCTGACTGGATGAGAAGTTGGGTTTTCCTCCTTTCATTTCATCTCTCTTTTATGAAGAAAATTGCAGACACGGAAAGTAGATGAGGAATTAAAGGATTAAGAGAGGCTTGTTGGCAACGAGAAGGATTCATTGCCGATTCTTTCTGCTTTTGTGCCAAATAAAGAACTGCTCGTCTATTTTCTGAAAGAAATAGTTTTCTTTCCCTAAGGTATATTCATATTTGTTTCGTATATTGTTTTAATCATTCTTTTCGATGTAAGATAAGAAGATTTATTTTGATGTAAATTTCCATTAAATAATTCAACATTTATTAGCAACTAAAGCCATGAATGTATCATCTGATTTCCATTATTTTTCGTCGAATATTTTCTTATCATTGGAGTTCCTTGTAGAATGCCAGTTATAATCGATGATTCATTAGCAATTCTTTCTAAATTTGTGCCAAATAAAGAACTGTGTGTCTATTTTCCAAAAAGCAATAGTGTTTTCCCCCTGCGTATATCCACTTTCACATATTGTTTTAATATGGCTTCTAAGCGTAACTTAAGAAGATTAATTTTAATGTGAATTCTCATCAAATAAGAGAAATAATTTAATCCACTATTTTTTAGCAAATAAAGTCATGAACGCATCCTCTCTATTTCCTTGATTATTTTCCATTGACTTTTTTATTACTATTTTATATCTTTTAGAATACGAGTTGTTAACAAGAATTGATTACTAATCCTTTCTATTTTTGTGCCAAATAACGAGCGATGCACTTAGAAAACTAGTCTTCTGTCCCTAGGGTATATTCATATTTCTTTTGTATATTATTTTAATCAAGACTCTAGATGCAAGATAAGATTAATTTTGATGTAGAATTGCCTCAAATATGAAAAATGATTTTATTTGTGTATTGTAAGTGGTAAAGTAATGAATGCTTCTTTTTATTGATTATTCTGCTTTGAGACTATTAATGAATTTTATTGCAATATACGAGTTATAACCAATGTGCAAGCACTCATTGCATTAATTCTTATAAAAATTATTAAATATAATTATATACTGTTTTAGGCAATCCGCAGAAGATACTGCCTTCAAAAACTTGCGTGGGAAATGATTATTTTAAACACAAGAGCAAGTCATGATATTTCAAAAATATTGCATCAATAAAATTTATTCTGTTTACATTATTTCATTTGGTCAGAAAGTTTCATAAAATATTGGAACACATAATTTAGAAAATATATAGCTTCGTACATTTATATTGTTTAGAGAAAATATTTGTCTATTAGTATAATAAAGAACAATTTGTGTGTGTGGTTTAGTATGTGTATGTATGCGTGTTGGTATTTTCAGACAAACGGCAAGTCATTTATGAAGAATAAATGTTATATTTACCAGATTCTATACTCGTAAATGCTGTTGAAAAAAACGCAGTTTATTTAAATGTTGTATATTTGTAAGGAGTGAAAAATGTTTTTTTTTTCTTTTAAGATTTTGTTAAAGTGAAATTCTTCAGACAGGCTTTATATTTGCATTCCTAGATTAGTTGTGATAAGAATTGTAATGTCTATTCAAATGGAGGTGATAGGGAAGGACATGTAGTTTTACAGCGAAGAATGTAGTTGATCTGTCATCAGACAATTGAAGGAGAAAGGTGAAAAAAAAATTTAAATTTTCGTTTAAATCATAGAGATAAATGATAAGCATTTCGTTTAAATTATCGAGATAAAAAATGAAAATCATTTACCATTAAGAAAAAATGTGAGTTTGAAAGATTTGTTACGAATAACTAGATATACTTCTTGTTATTTTATCAAATATATTTTTCTCCTTTCTTCGAGCTAATATGCCAATCCTCCAATTTCTAGGAAGTTTTTTCTTTCACTGTTTTACCCTCTCGTACAAATATTGTTTTACTTTCTCATGCGAAAGTATCGTACATTTCAAAACATTCAACCTTAAGATTTTACAAAATTTCTATGTTACAACCCCTTTCCCGATACCAAAAAATGCATGTTTCCTGTAAACACATGTCAGTGAACTCGAGACCCCTTTGAGTTAGATAGTTGGGATTTGATACTTGGAATTACGATCATATTTATATATTTTTTATCATATTTAGCACGAGATCGAGCTACAGAAAGTCCGTCTGTTGAGTGACAAAACTGAACTCTTTAATTACAAAAGACAAAATAGCCAGAAAAATAAAATTTGGTGCACATGATTACCATCAAATACATCGATACCCTTCCAGTTCTGAATCGGATACGCTAAATGCGTGTCGATCTGCAGTTTTGCATGCATGCGAATGCAGATACTGAAATCGATAAAATTTGGTTTATTTTTTGACTAGTTTTGAGTCAAATTTTGGTGTTGTCAAATCGGCTGATAAAAAAGAAGTTGTGATTTTATATCCTCTTGAGAGATTTAATAATAATACTAGATCAATGATTAAGTAATAACCACCATTTTCATAATTATTGTTCCAAGCTGCAATGCAGAGTATTCGTCATTTTATCTATGGTTCACATTGTTCTGTCTTTAGCCTTGATTGGACCTTGAAGACCTTGATTGGATTTATAAATAGATAATAGAATATGAGCCAAATTTGGTTCATGGCCTAGTAGATCCTACGCTTATTGAAGAGTATGTGAGAAAATTTCGGAATGCCCAAATTGTTTTTTTATTTATTTCATTGTATCATATATAAGATAACTTTTCATGACATGTGTCTTTTTATTGCTAAATAGAGATATGAAATACAAAATAGTTTATAAAAATTTGTATTCTTAGATATTATTTCAGATATCATATAAGAAATAATGCATTAGACTACCTTGAAATAACTTCCTAGATTTTTTGTCAAAACTTTCGTTGTAGGAACAGATACATGCTATTTTCACCCTATAATTCAAAGACTCATTTTTAAATGTTATTTTTAATTGTAAATTTTATTAGTTAGAAAAATATTTTTAGAATATTTATAAATATTCTTTTTGCTTGCTTGCTTGTCTGTTTGTTTTAGTCGTCTTTGGTGACTAATTGACCAGTTGAGATTAATGGATTCTCAAAGTTTTCCTTATAATTTTATACAGCATAAACTTAACTGTTTCTTCGGGATAACTGTTGTCATAATAGTTCTTAAACTACAAATATACATGCAGGATAACTTATAATATTTTAGAATTCTTACTCTATACAATGAATTGGCACTCAACTTTTCCCATAACATACTTTATTTATTAGCAAAAAAAAGTAGTGTTTAAAAATAGATGCATTTTTATAAATTATTTCTATATAGTTGTGGTTTGAAACCAATGCTGTAATTATAGAAAAATTTAAGCAACAATATTAAAGCATGCCTTAACTTTATTCAAGATTATACCAAGAGATGAAACTTCTTGAATCCTACTAAAAAGTGAAAAAAATTTAAATATCACTTTAAGCTGCACATTCTTATTTTTTTAAAACATAAACGTGCAAAATGTAATCCCTCTGCGTTAAATGATCAATTCTGTAGAGCGACAACACACTCAAGCATACACATTCATATTTTGCTAATAAGAAATAGATACAGAAATGTTTATAAACAGTTCAAGCATTATTCAAGTGGTGACACTATTTGTTCAAATTATTTAATGATTCATAATGGCGAATTCACTTTATTGATTCATAATGATAATTATATTCTAATTTTATAAGCAGAAACTTGTTGATATTTTATGAATCATCAGCAGCAGATCAGTGTAAATTCCTGAAAATTACCAAATGTAACACATAAATTATTTCCAAACGGTACTACCATGTTTCAAGAAAGGTTAAATTCAAATGTGCATAAATAAATCAATGCTATCAAAATATTCAGAATGTCTTTTTTGTGTGAACCTACTGAAAACTTTAAAAAACAGAGGAAATCTTTCAAGAGATAAGAAAATAGTTATAACAACAATAAAAAAAGCAGTTTGCAAACAGCGTTCGTAACTTACTGAATCTATTCATATTTAAAAGAGCGTCTATTTTTCTTCACGACTGAACTCAACGGTTCAAAAAAATTGTTTAAAACTATCAAAATCCATATTTATTGAAGCGTTATTTACAGACGATACTGTCTTTGATTTTACTTTCCTAACTTTCATGCATTTTTTTCTATTTTCATTTTCTTTTCAGCAGAGTGAATGATCTTAAAAATGTGCATTTTGTTATTTTCCCCCCTTTTCTGTTTAGCAAAAGTTGCTAAGAGCGAAGAATTTCTTTCAAAGAACTTTTCAATGGGTCACTGATTTCAGCTCATCAAAGAACAGATGGTTCTTTCAGCAAAAGAAGCAGAAAACTGTTTTAGTATTCGCTGGAAATTTGGAGCATATAACGTGAAAAAGATTTAAAGATGTTCTATCAATGATGAAAACCAATTCCAATGATCGCTTTCATTTCTTATATAAATCTCCATATCTCTTATAGATGTTATTTTTAAATAAGCAAATGCCGATGATATTATAAATGTTTGATATATTACCGATATAAAAAAATAGCAATAGCTATGTAAAATCGTGTGAGTGTTTTTTATGCATATCAAATTCATTGATAAATATCACGAACCGATAAATATTGTTGCTATCATTATTATCGTCCGTTGAGAGGAAAATTATTCTATAACAAAAGTAAGTACTCTACTAATACTTCAAATTACATTCTACATATACATGGTGATCAAGATATAAAATAAGGGGCTCGGAGCCCAGTAGTGTGTTATATATTGGGCTAAATATAACAAAATTTGGCCATTTTTTACATTAAAGTAAGCGGTTTCTATTTATGAAGAAAATTAATTTGTACCGAAAAATGCTCTCTGAAATTCTGGCGCTTTATTAAGTAAATTGCTCATTTGAGTACTTTATGACAAGATATTGAATGGTAAAAGAAAGGTTGAGGGAATTTATGACATTCCGCTGTTGATTGCATTGTTACTAAGTGAACGCGTCATATCAATCAAGCTGTCTTATCAATGGGATGAAAATTCCAGTGATGTTCTTCGTAAATACCGGCGGTTGAAACAGTTTACAGAGGACAAATGGCCATAACTAATTTACCAAGAATGGTTGAAAGATTTAAAACAACAGGAATTCTTGGAGTGCAACCAGACCCAGGACGTAAAGTTTTAAGTGGGAACAAGTTAAAGCAGTTGAAAATGCCTTATGGATCAGGTGATAGGTAATAAGCGAAATTACGAAGCGGTGAGGAATCAGTGCAATAATATTTCCTAGAATCATGCCCGAAAAACCCGTCATAATAAGAGTTTTCAGAGTTTTTAAATAATTAAATTACAAAAAATACATCTTTCTAACAGACTCTCCAGTTTACATTTGACGATATCTGGCAATTCTATATCAAAAAGTCTGTCATATTAAATATCAACATAAACATAGCCAGCTACCTAGATAAATGCATGCATTCATTCCTATTTTGAAATTGGAAATTGAGTGTAATGCATACCAACAAACGTTGCTTATTGATACTTTTTTACTGACAATAAAGAAATATAGAGTACAAATGAAACTCTATTTAACAATGATAATTTCACATATTATATAGTATTGAATTAAACTAGTTGTAAATAGCTTACAGGATCATCTGTTTTGCCATTCTTGCATACAACTTTCTTTTAAGATGATAATGCTCAAAAGGTGGTAAATATCACCACGTTACGTACTTGATGAAAGACTCGTTCGAATCTTACTGCTACAAAACAGGTAGACTTATAGCTACCAAATTTAATAAATATTACTTATCGAATCATAGATGATCATTATAAATATACCTTCACTTAGAAATTCAAATAATAATAATTATTATATCAATATTAAATGTTACGAATACTTATCTTTTACGAATATTTTTATATTTTATCCTATGAACTAAAGATCCAAAATGAATGCAAAATAAGTATATCGTACATACCCATGTCTCTAAGCAATAATTATGTCGCATCTGAGTAGTATATATGGTTTGGTTTTAAAATATTGCAGAAAGCTCCCTATTAGGGAAATTTCGTTGGAAGGGATTTTCTAGTTTATATTTCGCGTTGATAAAACATTCTTAAAGGCGATCCAGTTGCATCAAGGAATTTGTTGTTAACTATGCAGTAATTTTTCAGCTTTCGAATGAAATTAATAAAGAGCATAGCAAGAGA
This sequence comes from Argiope trifasciata, assembly GCA_026543055.1. NCBI lineage: Eukaryota > Metazoa > Arthropoda > Arachnida > Araneae > Araneidae > Argiope > Argiope trifasciata. The sequence continues at coordinate 9,085 of JAPMOQ010051498.1, forward strand.
ATTGTGTCCATTATCTTTTTACACCAATTCAGTCATTCTTAACCATGATAATGGGAAATATATACAATCAAACTGCTTTTACATTTTTAAATTTAATCAAATCTTTATAAAATAAAGTCACTTTAGCCCAACGAACTGTATAAATTATCAAAATAATTGAAACACACACAAAATTTTCTTCATACGGACATCATTCTTTAACAAAATAGTAAAAAAATCTAGAGACAATAAAAAGCAAAATGAAAAAAAAGTAGATAAGAGATGGAATTTAATAATTATAAAAACAAATTTTAACAAAAAAACTTTTGAATAAAATTTGGTTTTGAGCGTTTAAAAACGCTTTAAAATAATTTCTTCCAGTTTCTCTAGGAATATATAAAACGCATTTTTTCCAATTTTAAATGTAGACTATTCATTCATGCACAACTTAAAATCTTTATAAAGGGAAATTACATTAATAAGTTACTTTATTTCATCCTTTCAGGGATATAAATAAAGTAGCAGTATTGTCAATAAATACTCATTTCTGAAACAGACTTTCTCATCGGACATTGAAACAAATAAATATAATCTCACTATTGCCTTATCAGTGCAGCTGGTTAATTACATTAATTAATTAGTTACTCTCTTGCGGTTTTGTTAATTTCTTATTTAGGAGATGAGTACTGTTACATATTATTTTTATACGACGCATTCGCCATAAAATAAACAACCTCCCGTCTGTAGTATTTCCAACAAAGGTAAAACCAAGGAAGCCATATTTGTTCGTAAAAGAGAAGAAAAGGTCTAGTTTATTTACTGAATAGCTTGGGAAATTGGATTTGTCAGAATCTGCTAGCCTATTGCATTCACTCTTCGGATAGCTTTGAGATGATAGAATCGAAGGTAGACATATTGCCATGTGTGAGTGTGTGTGTGTAGGGGAAAAATTATGGAAACACCTATATTTCTTAGAGAGATGAACGAGGATGAGTTCCCTTGAATAGATTTTGTTTTTTTGTGATAAATAAGTGAATTGTTTGGGTTTGTTTTGATGTTTGGAGAGTTCTTCTTGAAGAGTTAATAAGATTGCATGCAATAAAAAGATTTAAAAGAAAGGCTGTTTCTACTCTGTGTAAGACGAGTCAGATTTCTATGGACCTTGAATTTCTGTAATCTATATTTATATGATTGATGGTTATGAAGAAATGACATAAATATCCCATCTATAAATGTTCTTTTACAAAGTATATAAATGACTTTTTCTTTATTAAATTTGATATTTTTCTTCGTGGTTGATTCGATCTCTTTTTGCACTCACAAAACAAGTACTGAACTTGCCAGAAATGTTAGAGCATTTCAGCTATTAATTTCATCATTTGGAAAAAAAGAGATTCGTTCAACTTAATTCGAATTTAAAAATAAAAATTATAGAATTAATATGGAATACATCTTTTAATAAAAATATTTTAATTCTAGTTTTCAGATAATATTTAGATTATAAAATAAAGGAATAATAAAATTTTCGATCAGAATAATCCTCGTAATTTTAATCAGTAATGCAGTGTAGTGTTTTGCAGGTTAATAGTAAATATTTTAAAAATACATACCAAATATTCTTATTATAAAGTAGAAAAATATGTGTGTTTAAGAAAACATTTCCAAAATAGTAATAATCCGATATATTGAGATTCGACGATCTTCAATTTTATAACCAAAATTCGATACACTCAAAAAGAAAAACTATTTTGAATAAAATAAATCCAAAGTCAACATAATGTAGCATTAATACTAAATATAAATAATATATTTTCTTTTCGATACCTAAAAATAATTTTAAAAACATATTTAAAAGTTTCAATTCGAAAACCTAAAATTATAAATTTAAGATTATTCCAAATAATATCGATTTTTAAAATATATTACGGTGTAAAAATACATTAAAATCCTTTTAACAATTGGATAATAATTTCAAGCATTGCAGTATAGAAATTTATATAAGTTCTTCAAAAATTATTTTCAAAACACATATTGAAATTTAAAAAATGTGCTGGTTTTGAGGGAAAAAAATCTGCCATATGCTTGCATGTCAATAACATTTAAAAAGTTAATATATGGAATTTCAGCTTTTGAAACTATTTACATTATATATTTCTGTAATCAGTTGTATTCACTTTATTAAATATTAATTTAAAAAACTGTTTGTTTGCGTACGATGATATCTCCATTTCCTATAACGAGATGTTAAAATCATTTCCTCATTAGACAAATAAACAGAATTATCATATTTCAAAATTTTGAGTAAAGTGTAAAATAAAAATTCTAAGGAATAACATGATAGTGTAATTATGCTCTTAAAATATTTATGAATAGCATACAATTCAGAAAAACTCATGCATTGAATAAGATTTCGCAATTTATTCAGAAATACTTTACATCTGTATATTATATTTTTCAATTAGTATTTTTTGAATAATTTTGAAGCAAATTGCATATTTTAGTAAAGAGAAGAATATATTTAGAAAAAAATTTAAGAATCATTATATGCATATTGGGTTAGGAATCAAAATATCACTATATGTTTATCCCTTGAGAAATAACTACTTACGTTGTTATAACAATTTCATGAATTTTTCTTGAAGTCATGAATTTCTAATTCCCATTTCTGATGTTCCATTTTATTCCCTAACTGAAAATATAATAGGATTTAGAACTTTTTATAAAAACTTTGCAGACTAAAGTAAAGGCGCAATTTAAAATTCATAGAGATACGAATACAAAATCATTGTTTGGCTGAAGTGAAAAACTTTTTAGAGCTTTAATGGCATTGTTTTAAAAAAAGAAATGTTCTGCATGCTTATAAATTTTACCTTGGAGGCTTTTAACTTCTTTTAATGTTATTAACACTGCTTAGTGTACAAAAAAAACTGTGCATAAAGCTATATATATCTTGCTTAGTTAAGTACTTATCATTAGTAAGTACATAATAAAATTTAGCATTTAAGTAGTAGTAAGTATAAGTAACAAAATTTTAAACTTAATTATCATCTGTATATATTGAATACAAACACTTTGTAACTCGATTTTTTAAATGTATTTTTTTACCGAAACTCTATAGTATCCAAGCTTAGTTCTTTAGCTTTATGTATAGTTATAGTAAGCGGTGCAAAGTTTTGTGTGTAAAGAGTACTGTACTGTAAAGAACTGTAGTTTTATGTATAAAATATATCTGTTTATTCTACAGTTAGGAGTCGTGCTAATTCTAGAATGAATAAATACTTTTATAAAGGGAATCTTGCTTTCAATCCATTAGATTGAGGGAAAAAAACCTATGGTAAGGATTTGTTCATATTTCTATTGTTCAATATTCTAAATATCTCTTCAGATAATGACTGTATTCGTGATTTGTGACAATGAGCAGACAAAGAAATCTATTTGAAATCGCGTGATGAGCGATTGTTCTGATATAATACTTTCCTAAAGATGAAAATATCCAAAAAAGTTTGAGCAATAGAAAAGTGATGATGATTTTTCTTTTTCAGATAACTGAAATACATTTACATCATCCTTATGTTAATTATTGCTGTATCTCATTAAAAATTAATCGTTTAAAATCAGTTAATAACACATTCGAATTGCTTAATTAGAAAGTATATTTGTGAGCAATGCGATACCAGTAGAGATATATTAATTCTATGGAGAAATATTTTACAGAAGAAAGTGATAGTATACAGTGTTAGAAATACTTTGCATTTTAAGGCCTTAATGCCATAGTCTAATATACAATATTGTAGTATATTGCTCAATATTATATATTATTCAATATTCATCACTATTATATATTATTTTATATCATACAATATTAAAAAATATATTTGGGTTACTGAAAAATCTATATTTTCCCATCAGCATTATAAGAGAATGCGTATAGCTCAAGCGTTTAGAACAAGAGTTTAACCATATATTTTAAGTTTTTTTCATAATTTCTATGGTAATAAATAATTTGGTAACTGATAGGAGAAAAAAATGCATTTCTTTAAGTATTTTTTTTATTGCCTTAGTCAAAACTTTTTATAGTAATTAGTTGTTATGTATACAAAACTAACTGAAACAGATACATTTTTTCTTTGAAACTTAAAAAAGTGTTTTATACCTTAGTTAAGAAGAAAATATCACAAAAAAACGATGAAAAGTCGGCATCTTTTACCATGTTTTAATAATCCAATTTAAAGACGCGAAAAACACAATGTTGGTGTCAGACGTGGCTCCACGGCGACTGTGTACTGGAAATTATAACTTCGAAAGAAATGTGCTACACTTAACATTTTGCTTGCCACCACTCCAAAAGAAAAGAACGTGAAGCTGTAAATTCAATTATTTAGAGTGCTGTTAACGAAAAAAAGGCTTAAAATGAGGCCATAATTTTCATCAAAACTTTGGTAACCTTCTTCTTAGAAAAATTCCTATAAAACATTCTGCGGATGACTATAGAATATGTCATAAATGGTTGTATGTGCTTTATACTTAAATCATGATATTTCTAAAAGCTGTTCTCAAAATTAACGCAAGATAATAATTATCTGGATTTTATCTTAAGAAAACTTCAAACAACGTAAAGTGTTAGATATGTACACATTGTATGAATAACATGCATTAAAACAATAAAAGATCTGGACTCTTGAAAAAATGCATTCTTTTCAAAAATATATGTAAATTTAAGTTTCCGTATTCAGCATTCTTTCTTTGAGACTATTTTGCTATTTCTATGTGGAAATTACTTTTTATTACCTTCTAAACACACGCGTACACATATAATTAATTTAAATAATTGAGTATTTTGAAAGTTGATTAATTTAATAACTAATTATCTTTTAATTTGCTTACTTTAATAATTAATTAATTTCAAATTTGATTATTTTAATAACTGATTAGTTTTAAATTTAATTATTTTAAAAATTTGTGAGTTTTAAAGTTGAATATTTTAATAATGGATTATTTGAGACGAAGGAACAATTTAAAATGAATAAAAACTTTTATTTTATAAAAGCTAAATTTATATAAGCTATGAACCTATATTATAAATTATCTTTCAAAATCAAGTTTGAATTGACAATTGCATCTTATGCAAATTTCTAATGCTAGCAGAATTTCCAACATTATCAATCTAGAAATTATTGTACATTGAATTAAATAATTTAACAACAGCAGAAAAATACACTGACATGAATAATTTGAATAACTATTAATTAAAAACATATAAAATTAATTTTAAATTAATGTAGTTTAAAAATTGATGATATTAAATTAAAAAACTAGTGTTCAATCAGAAACATGACTACGAAATCAGACCTAATTGTAGTTACCATTATGCATAAGTGCTTGTTTGTAGTATTTTAGCAAAGTGATGAACTTTGTAACATATGCGGTTGAATTAAAGCAAATCGACATTTCTTGCATATTACGAAATCATTTCTTGCGCGTAAATAAGAAAAAAAAAAAGAGCAGAAACAAACTAGTTATATAACACAAATATTGGTATATTAATTTTACTCGATTTTTTTACTTATATTTTGAAGAATTTATTTCAGTGATTTAGCAAGTAAATATTTAAGAAAATAAGGAAAGATTATAACGATTACGAAGTACTGGAAAGATGTACCTAACATCATTATGTAGTCCCACCTTAAATATTACGATAAATATTGGGAAAATAAATTTACAGAATACATATACTCTGAATGGTAAAAATTAGTTTTATTCTTAATTTTTGTCTTGTTTTTTATTCTTTAATTCATAAGCATTGCGGAATACTAGTAGCATTTATTTTCACAAATACATAACAAAAATTGTATTCTGATATAATATTTAATTTATATTAAACCATGACTGGAGATATGAGTCAAACTGATTCAGTATTTCTCAGGTATAAAAGAATCACTTGCAAATATTACGATTTTGAAGCTCTAGAAAGTAGAAAATAAAAAAATAAAAAAATTACAGAAATTATTTTTTTATATTATTTATTTAATAAACCCTTAAATAATTGAAAAGTTAAGCTATACATTTTTAGTGTTCCTAATGATTATCTATAAAAAGTTTTTGAAATCAAATATTATCTGGAAAATATTTTTATATCAAAAACTTTCTTTTTAATAACTGAATTTGTTCCCAAGTTCACAAAAAAAAACTTTCTTAAACCTCAAATCCTGCCATGAAATTTTACGTATTCCAACAAATTCCGAAAGATAGTTTCCTTTTTTGTTAAATGTGTAAACAGTTACGGAATTTGAGCAGTCTTTCTCTCTATTCGATATTTGGATACAAAATTTTACATCAAATTAAAACTATCCCCTACTGAACAGAATCGCAGATAGTGTTGTTCCCAAAGGAGATAAATTATTTCAAATGAATTTGTGCGAAAAGTAATATTAGAAATTTTATTAATTTTTTATGCTTGATAACCAGTTTCTCATCTCGCTTTAAATTTCATTAGCAACAAAAATATTCCCAAGTGAAAAATATAAATAAAGAAAATGAAAACACTTTTTGAGAACAGTTGCTCAACATGAAAAACATTGTTGATTAATTTAGATTACGTTATCTCAATAGTAAATCGGATGCAAATATATTAAGAAAACAATTATTCGCATGCGTTATTTTGAAAGGCCATGAATAAAATTGTTCTTTTATCTTGGTAAATATACACTAAAGAAATCTCTATAGAATTATCTAAGGAAAAATATTTTATTATCCAAAGACAAATTTATTAACTTATTAAGCCACATTAAATTCAATTTTACTCTTTTTTTCATCTCAAAATATATTAGTGAAACATTTCATGTTTTAACACGATTTAAAAAAGCTTTTTTTAAAGTAATATAATAAAAATAAAAATATTCCATAACGAAATGCATAAAGTTACAGTAGATTAAAGCACCAGTAATTTGCTTTATGTTTATAATTTCTTTATGTAAAATTCCCTTTTCATTCCCTAATTCATATGTAAGACTCTCTTTTCTTAAACTGTATGTGTAGAGTTAATTTATATTCGAACAGCTGAACTAATGGACTTCCTCTTAACAGGTTTTACATACTATTTGATCCCATTCTTCAAATAGGATGTTAAGACCGTACACCAAATTTCAACCTTTCATATTTCAAAGCGTGTTTCATTGTCTATCAAGTTAGCTAGCGTATAGTTTCCAAAAATGTGTTTTTCAAATTTAGGGAAATTTAAAATGTTAGAAAGAGGAAAATTGAAGCATATCTTTTTCAACAACTAAAAAGAAGTTAAATCTGAAATAAAACTCTGAACTGGAAAACATTAAATATAAGAAATTCAACTCCCTTTTTGATTTAAATATTTTATTGATTAGATGATGAAATATTACCAAATAATAACGTCCTCGGCTGAATATTTAAAATATTTTTTTTAAAAAATACTGAAACTTTTATGACAAGACCAAAAATATTTAGTACATTTTATAATAACTATTTATCCAAAGATAAAATTACAAAAAAAAAATTATAGAAAAGAAATGATTTGAAATTGAATAAAAATAATGAATTGCTTTATGAAGATTTTAATAACTGCAGGTAATGTGTAAAGCAATTCTCCTCATATTATACAAATGAGTATTCGTATGTTATGGCAAAATTCCATTTATGAAATGTAAGAAAGAAAATATCTATATATTTATTGAATATTCTTCTTATCATTCTGTCAAAGAAACATAGTAAAATAATTTTTCTTCATATTATACGTTAAAAAATTAAAATAAAAGCATCTTTCTTCTATGATTTTAAATATTAAATTTCTTTGAACACAAAATAACAAAAATTCATCCATAAAAATAGCATTTTAGATCGCTTGTGAGAAATCATAATCTTATTTTCCTCAGACATTTCTAAATTTTACATGACCATACCGGGAACCGAATATTAGACTTTCAAAAAACACTTACAATCCTTAGAACTGCGTTTATACATCTTTCATGGGAACATGTTGCATTGTTGAAATAGCATTTTTCTTTTAGCTCCAAGTTCAGGAAAAAGAGTTGCTTGAACAAAGGATATAAAATATTTATCATATCTACCCCTGCAATGGTAGAAATAAATTATGAAACATTCCCCATGTGACTGGGAAGGGAAAAAATACTACTGTTTGAACTACTGACTAAACATGAGACTGTGAGTGATAAAAAGTGTGCGCAGAGGATGCACGATGAAAAATATTCTTAAAGCAATAGAGAAAAAATGTCATCATATATTTGCAGTTTTTGGGTTTCTTCGCCTATTTTTACAAAAGAATTTTTCACTACTCTCTAAGGATATATGGGAAATGTATTTAAACCTGGTGACGTTAAATTTTATATTATAAGATCCTTGACAGGCGGAGGAAATAGAAAGCTTTTAGCAGCAAGATATTACTTATAATAAAAAATTATATGGGGACAAAAGTAAGTTTCAATCTTTATTTTTTTTAAAAGTGTTCGTAATATGGAAACATTTATTATAAATTTAATTATTCCTTATCAAAGTCATTAGTTTCAGAAAGCGTTATATAATGACTTTAATAAGGAATAATTAAATTTATATATATATATATATATACATACTACAACCTAATTATACATACACATACATACTACTTACTATATTTATTTAGTATGTATGTGTGTGTGTAAATTATGAATAATGAAATCATTGATTATATCCATTATAAAAATTATGAAATTACTATGCTATCAAAAGATATCCAGGTACTTTTTAATTCCTTTCTAAATTTTTTTCAGAATTTCTCTAGCTAAATAAATAGACTTAGAATTCCAATCGCATGAAATATAATTTTCAAATTTCTTTTCACTGTTTGATAACGAAGCCCTAAAGGAGCTGAATAGAATATGAGGGTAAGAAAAGAATCTTGTCTTCCTTTCTTCATTTCGCAGAAATGTCACAGAAAGTAATTTTTTTCCTGTTTGGTTGGTTAAAAATAAACTGATGTACAGTTGCCACATTTTTAGATTTTTCTAATATTTATTTCGAGAAGGATTAACTTACCCCATAATATACAATAAAATATAATGTCCCCATGGATTAAATTTGAAAAAAAAGCAGTAAATTTTATTTAACAATTAAAAAAATTTTATTGATACATTTCAACACGAACATTATTAATAATAACTTGGAAAATATCAAATTATTTCTTAATTTTCCTCCAGATATTATTCAACATTTTTGGGATCACAAAAAAATTCTATGTTCTTTATTTTTTTTTAAAAAAATTATCAACATTGTACGTCCGAGTAGTATATAAACATTTATTCAAATATGTCTTCAGAAATACAAGTAGAATCTACGATTTGGGGAGAATTTGAAACCCTAAATATGTTAAAATTTCCAATCAACTGATAAGAAACTGTTGCATCAAAAGGCACTAAACGTATTCTGCCCCAAAATATGTTATTTTTTTATTGACGATGGTTCATTAAATTCAAATTTGAATCACACCTAATCCGCTTTCAAAAATTTCTTTTTCCATAACTGGAATGCTCATATCGCTTTTTCATTGTGAAAAGTCTATCTTTTATGTGAATAATCACGTTTCACTGTTTCAATTCTTAAAAATACAGCATATATGTAATCCCTTTACTTAAAGATAATTAATTACAAATAAATCGACAATGCTTTGTAAAATCACTCTCAATTTAATTTTATTATCCGTTGAATAATTCAAAGAATGCACGAGATCAACAAATATTTTATACCAAAATATTATAACAATTAATTACACAAGAAAATGAGGTGAGTTTAAAATGCATTCCATTCTTTCAAATTTACAGATAGTATCTGGCCCTTGGTTTCCGCCCTAATTACAGAAGTGGTACACTCCTATACGCTTCATCACGTACACTCGGAACGCAATCGAACGCCAACCGAATTATTAAAATGGAACCAGAAAAGGGATTTCGAACTGAAAGGTAGATACACCGTTACAGTCATCACTCATAATTTGCAGAGCGGAAACATCAAATCGAACTCAAGCGCTGATTTTAAACGCAAAGAGGAACACTGGTTTATTGGGAGTGGGTAGGAGTGAAGAATAATTTCCTACTATTGATTACAGATGATGCCACAATCTTCCTAAATGCTTCACGTGCTGGGATACAAACATAGTGTAGGGAAAAATCTTGTTTCAGAAATTTATGACCAAAGTAATTTTTCCCTTTACATAGCGTACATTCCGTAGAAGTAAAATGGGAAAAATGGAGAATGTTTTTTTTTGCAGTTGTGCCTGGTAAGATCATTCATCATCTTGATATGCTATAGATTTTTGGAAGGAATATGTTGATTTTAAACATGTGTTGACTTTCTTTTAGTATAAGTGGATAATGTATTTTCGGTAATGACATAAGTCTTTTTTTTTCTTTTTTTCGCTTATCTAAACCATTTAACTGCACTTTTTGACATTATCAAGATTATTTTTTCCCGACGTTAAAATCGTATATATATTTTTTCATTTCTATAAATAAGTAAGATTCGAGTAAAATAATAGAAAAATCATTTAATGTGCTTTTCTATAGTGTGTTAATCAAAATGTTGCACAGATCTTTAAAGTAAACACGGAAAAATAACGGTATATTTTTTAAAATATCTTTATTAATATTAATCCCGTATAGTTAAAAGAAAATAAGTTTTTGGTCTTATCTGTGATCTCGGCGTACCAGGTTTGAGTCCCGGTTCGACCATGGTTGTCCTAAATCTATGTTCTATCGGTGAGATGTGTGAATGTGCCCCCCTGAAAAAAGGGATTGTGTAAGTGAATGAGGCGCATGAGTATCAAAGAGCTCTCGAATATTTCTTGACCTTACATGATGCTACGAAAAAAAAGACACTCTTTCGGCTTAAAACTGCTGACTTTTTCAGCAGACGTCTATGACAAGTGCCCTACGAAAATATAGCAACAATCATATAATTCAAAAAAAAGTAAGTGAACTAATAAACTATTGAATGCAAAAATATAATTACATGAATCAAATTTAAATTCAAATCAATAATTGTGATTAAAAATGTATCTATGTTTGTCGAATTCTTTTAAATAAAACAGAATATATAAACTTCAAACGGATTTTTTTTACATTCAATAGTTGTTTATTATGAAATATTTTTTTTTTCAAAAATTCATATTTTAAATTTCTATGATGAAATTAATAACATTTTAAAAATAAATATAATTAAGTTTTTTCTCAAAAATGAATTTAGATGAATATTAAAATATGAATTTATATATAATTTAAGTTTCTGTTTTCTGTTAAATTACAAAATTTAATTATTTTTAACTGCTTAACGTTTTTGCAACTATGCCATAAACGTGTCGATTTATTGAATTTTGATAATTGTAATAAAAAATATGCCATTCATAACGATTATAATTAACTACTAATATTGCTTCGAATTATTATTATTATATTAGTATTTTAATATTATTATATATTATTGTTAATATTAATATTAAATCAAGTATTCAATGGATTTTCATTTGAACGAAAATTAGAAAATCCCAAAATGGAAGATTTCATGATATTAGTGAAGAAAATAAAATAGTTAAATGGTTAAATCTTTGTAAGATTTCTTCAACATAATAAATAACCTTATTTTATATTAAACCAATGAAATTTATAAAGAAATTGAATCAGAATTGAGAATCTATTAACTTTAGAATTATCTATTTAGAACTTTATTATTCTGATCCTGAATCTACCTCGCAAAAAATCCTAATAATTATTCCTTTAGTTTATTATTGTGTCTCACATCGAAACAAGAGTCTTAATCTGTTATTCGATACTTTTAATTATTTACCACATCTTATATTCACCCAATGATCCTTCAACATATGCTTCCTGAATCATTAACACGACTACCTTCTAATCTGCTATGCGGGACCTCAGAGTTCATATTGATTTATTCAAAGCACATCTTCAATGGTGCTGTGTGCTAAACAATTCAATTATTCTGGACTAGCAAGCTAGATATGACTCTTTTTTCGTCGAAAGTTATTTCTGTGTATTTTAGTAATTATATTGACTGTCTAGAGGGCCACAAAATATTCTGTATTCAAAAGGTTTTTAGAATAATATGTTCCTAAATGTATGATAGGTAAGCATTTATTGAGATTTTATTTAAGATGTCTGTGAAATCGAATGAGTGAAATATTACATTGAATGATAATAACACGTTTTCTTTATTCTGGAAATGAGAATGATTCCCAAGTTTTGCCCAATGAGAAGGTCAATCTTCATGGCCTTAAGTTTTTCCTTGCTTTATATTTAAAATCTCGATTTCCTGATGGATGGCTCTGGTTGGACATGAAGTAATTTTCCTGAGACATTTTGCTCAAAATGAATGTGGTATCGTGTTCTGATGACGGAGGTAATACATGTATCCAAAAGAGTCCCTAATGTATTCGAAACCTACAAACATTTGGGAGATAGTTGAGAAGTGACCTGGTCTCAGTTTCTAAATAAATGATTCCGTGTTCGAGGTCTGTTAATATGGGCTAAATTATTATTACTAAATTGTTAAAAACCAAAGATTTCACATTTGTGTATAATAGAAGAATTATATATCTATTCGAGAAGTAAAATATTTAAAATATATCATAAAGTTCTGTTGAAAAAAGATTAAATTTATATTTAAAAGCTACTCTGAGTTGCTTAAAATATATTATCCTGTTCTATTGCAGAACACGGATTGGAACTAAAATCTTTCTGTTTCATATTCAAGACTTTATTATTTTATCTATATTTAAATCTAAAGCATTTTCATATGGAAAAAAATCCATTGTCCATGTCCAAAGAAATCAGAAAACACCTCCGACATTGTAGGAATTGATCACTAATTTGGATTGGTATTGTCCTAGACTTCTCTTGCACAAATTGGAATCACTGCATACAATATTTATTAAGGTACCCTGCTTTAACATGCTAAATAGCAAATTTTAAAAAGAATAATAAGCTTATATTTCCAGTTTAAGAATAATGACGCCACTCCTGAATATGTAAATTATCTATATGAATAACATGAAAAAGGTCACATCAAGTTAAATTTTGGAGTAACCGTTCTCCCATATTTGAACTCCAGATATCATGAATATGCTTATCCAGTGGGTTATATCATGTCTTCATACTCTTTGGATTTACTAAAAACTTTGGAATGGTATCAATTGAAAATTTGAATGGAATTCCACAAGAATGGAATTTGCAGAATCTTCTAGGGTTAAGGATACTAAAAATTGCAATTGACAGTCATGAATTGTTCATACTGAGAGAATACAAATTATCAATTTTCATAAACAGCATATGGCTTTATCTTTTTATTCATTCTATTTAACCTATCAAGCAAATTTGTTTAGAGTACAGTGATACAAGCGCCTTTTTTCTCTGGTTTTTAACATGTTCACCACCACTACACACGCCTGATATCAGGACCATCTATCTAATTAGATGAATGCCCCCTTCTTTGCTATCTTTTAATTGTAGTGGAAAAGGTGTCATCTAATAACATAGATGGTTTGATACAATTACATATTATTTTTAAAGCACAGGCGAGTTTACGGCCGTCAATGTGTTAAGGTATTTGTCTTATCTATTGTCTTAAAATATTTAATTTTTTCGAACATTTTCAAGTTAATCTTTACTAACGGTTTGTGCTGAGTTTCTGGACTTTAGTAAGTTGTAATTTATCTAATTCAGAGCCAAATTCAAAGAAATATATTTATTGCTTCAGGTCTCGATAGCAGCCATTATTTAAATTTAAACAATAATTGAAAGTTTTTTTGTGAAAATATAAATGTTTATTTACAAAAATAATTGACATTAAAAAATGATTGGAGTATTCATTTTAATACATGGAAAATATAAATTCAGTGATTATTCAGTATATTTTAAGCTGTGGTTTTAATCATTGATCTGATATAATATTATAAATAAATCATAATAATAATATTATATATTAAAAAATCATACAAACACTATAATAAAAATGTATTTAAAAAATCATAATCATAATATTATTATTAAGAAATCAATGTCTAATTTTGAACTTAATAAAGTCTGCATGCCTTTAATTTGCTTTTTTCTGCTTTCTGCGATATAATGATAACAACGATAAAAGTAAAGTTAAACAGTCGATAAATTTCTTTATAAATATGAGAATAAAGAATTTTCCAACTGTTCTATTTGATAAAAGAATAAATTTTATCATTCAGATAGCTCATTATGAATTAAATATTTATTCGTGTCCTAGAATTAATTGTCCCAAAAAGGCAAAATGCGAATCTCAAAGTTTTGACTTTTCTATCATTTATCATCCATGTTCCATTTCCTACTGTAAGCCTTCCGTTACGAATTTTCCCGGTTAAAAATAGATTCAACTGTGTATTATGACTGACTAAATAATGTTTCTGTTGAAGCTAAGGGGAAAGATTTAATAGAAACTCTTTATTATTACTATTTCCAATTTTTCCTTCCTTAAATATTTTTAGTCCATTTTTAATATTAACAGTGGCACTTTGGTAATTCATATGCTATATCTGGGTAATAATTAATTATTATTTATAAATAATTATCTATTTTTGAATTAAAATAATGTTAAAAAACTTTTGTAATTTGAAAACATTTTGCTTCATAAAAAAACAAATTTTTTCATTTGTTTAATTTCTCAATTATTTTATTTCATTAAATATCTTTGTGATTCTATGTTCACAATGTTTAATCATTTCAGATAATTTAGAAAAATAAAGAAAAAAATCAACAGAAAAATACTAGTAGAAATTTTATAAAGTTAAAAAAACCAGAAATTATACAAGCTATTCTGAAAATCCATTTTGTTATTTCTATATTCAAAAACATGTTTCGTATTTATTCAGAAGAAAATTTCTATTATTAATTAGATTATATTATAAATGGTAGTACTTAATTTATAAATATATGCATCCATTGAATCATTAATTATTCATTAAAATTTTAGCATGTATTTTAACTTTCGTTTGAAATTCAAAATTGGCCGGCCATTTTGAAACCTTATTGTACTTCAAATTTTTCGATAGGTCGATTTTCACTTTCTCGTAGGAAAAAAAAGAGATAGTCATAAAATTTACACACAATTTTTGTTGAATCTCCACCAAAACTACTTATCTATCTGATTGTCTGAATCAAAGATTACATTGCAAAAACAAGACGGGTGAAATTTGAAGTATAATATTTACAGCAACTTTACAGATTTTTTATGAAATTTTGAGCAAATTCTTTCAAGTGGTCGGTCTGTCAGACTGCTCGAATATTTCAGATAGAGCTGGAGAGATGAAATGCAGTACATCGATTTAACATCTGTACTGTATAGAACGATTTAAAGTCCATAGGTCAGTATTTTCAGATACATGATTAAACGATAATTCAAAAACACAATGAAATATCACATTTGGTATTTAATTCTATGACCTCAATTCAACTTCATGATAAATAAATCGCGAAGTACAATTATTAAGATAGATAATTCATAATAATAATATTATACATTAAAAAATCATACTAATACTATTATATATTTAAAATTGAATACTTATTATGATTTATAAGGATTCAAATTATGGTTTCAATTAGTTAGGGAAATATGTATTTAAAATAAATACAAATTCACAATCATTGGTAAGTATTTGAGAAAATACTGGGAAAATCATTCTCACTGGTTATAAACACGCTGTCGACAGCTTTGTATTTTTTAATTACCCTGTATTTATTACTTACTGTTATTTATTGCTTATTATTACACGTTTAATTACTTACTATTTATGCATTATAAATAAATTTTTAAGAAAAGAAAAACATGAAACTTTTGAACATTTGACAATTTATTATCCACGTTCAGAAAACCAAGAATTTTAATTAAAATTTTTACTTTCCCATATCCGGCAAACCCCTTCCTCCTTTGCTGGTCACAGAATCCACAGAAAAGATCCAGGATCTAGGCCATTATTCCAGGCAAAATTAGATTTATCTTCGTTTTGAGCTGGTTGCCGTTTTAACTGCCATACCTTATCTTGCGTCCGACAAGAAGAGTTAAAGCTCATTTGCAAAATGGACCTGACGTGCCATTTCGGTGCCGTGCGTCCATCGAAACGTCACTCGGTCTAATTATCTGATCATAATTACAGCTGCGAAGGGAAAGGCTGTATTTCATGCGTTTTCCCTCTGCCCGTCGTGAAATATGCCAGTCGACTTCATCCCCCTAGAACAGTTTCTGATAGTTTGGTTAACTATACGCATACTGAATTTATCCATTAATGGCGGACTAGAAATATGGCAGGGCCAGGACTGTTCAATTGTTCATATCTCTCGCTAATTAAAAGGATTAAACAGAGAGAAATGGAGACCCCATTTTTTGCCCTGGAGCTGTAAATTTTGCCGCTGTTTTGAATCGTGTTTGGACGGAATAAATGCGAAAGGGTGATTAACTTTGTAAAATATTTGTTGAATTTGATTTAGGATGGATGGGATTGACAGTTAAGTGTGTCTCTCATGGAATTCAATTTAAGAAGTGTGATTTAATGGGAGCACAGCTAATTAGTTTGGTGGGACACTCTTATTCCTTTCAAACCTTGGTCTATAATTTAATTGCGATGCTTTCATTTGAGATTAAAAGGGATTTTATGAAGGTGAAAATGTGAAGGTTAAACTAGTAAATCTATTAAAGTTGAATTAAAATGAGCTGCTTTACTTTTTTTCCCTTTTGTGGATTTTTTAATCTTTCTTTCTTTGGTGTCTGCGGGTTTGCATTTTACTAATAAATTCCATGCATAGTTAAAATCATTTTAACTCATTAAATCTTTGAGCCTACTTTTTGCAAGTTGGGTAACAACTGCGTTGTTTATTCATTCATTACTTAAATTAATCTCTGTTAACTAAAATGATATTTTTTACTGATGATTCTTCGCTACTTATCTAAGAATTAAAAACCGAAAAAAGTGGCTATTTTACCATAAATTTATTCTTAATGGAAATTGATATTAAAAAGATCATCATCTGATTTTATAATTTCTCATATTCGAAGTATAGAGAAAATTTTGTAATGCTCAACACATAATCTTGAACGCGATATTTTCACAAATCTTCTCGGTTGAGATATCCATTAATTAATTTTTATTTCAATCGGATGGGAAAAATGCGATTAAATAATAAATTCGAATTTTAGATGCTATAAACTGCATGCGAGCGAATAATCATAAAAAAAAAAACGTTTGAGATGATGGATCAAGTAAAAATGCTAAATCCATACCAAAAGCTAGTATTTTGTAATCATTATAAGCTAATGCCAAGCAAGGCGCTTTCTGGAATAACATTTTTTAAAGAGTGTGATGAAAAGCTTAGGTCTGACCACTCCTACTGGCTTATTAACGTATGTTTTTAACACACTTCCCGCCCTGTATACCTGATGTGAACAGCAAAAATAAAATTTTGTATCTATTTTAAACTAAATCCCGATACGCGTGATTCTTGACACTTTAAACATATATCAGAACTGGATAACAATCAAATATAAACAATACTTGTTCTGCTTGTTTATCTGCTCGGTACAAATAAACTCGTAAATTTGAAATTGATTAAAGTTTTTTTTTAATTTAAACATTTTAACAGTAAAAATAATTTTAAAATTTAATTATAATTTAAAATTCAAAATATTTAAAACTAATCGTTAAATTAGCTCACAATCACAAATTTTCAGGCCATTCTGTAATGGGAGGGGGGATTGAGAAATTATGTTATACATTTTAGTTCATTTGAAACACTAGATGTGTTCATTTTTTCAAATTTAATTTAAAAAATATTTTGCTTATTATCAAAAATTCTTTATGATGTCATTTTTTATTTAATTAAAAATACTGAAGAAATCTGCAGCAAACAGAAGAATTTAAACGGAATTGTTCCAAATATAAAAAAAAATCTATTTTATTAATACTTAAAATTAATTTTTCAATATGTTTGTTTATAACAAGTTCGTACTGACTTCTGTACCATTGAATTCACTAGTTAGTTTTGGTGAACAGAAGCAAATATAAAGACAGATAGATGTACAGATAGATTTTTTTTATCATTATCACATAATGGAGTTCTTTAGTGTGACTGAGAACGTATAGCTTCGAAGAATATTAATATTTGGATGAATAACGAAGTATTAATGATCACTTACAGATTTTCCCACAAATATTTTATACAAGATTGCCGATACTCAAATAAGAGGGTAAGTAGTATCCAGATATTTTGAGAAAAGTTGCTGTTTAAAAATTTTGCACACATATGTTCCAAATTATTGCATTCCACGACCAATGGAAACTATTTTGCAGACAGAGGTGAAAGATACGATAATAAAATATGCCCCAAAAGGGATTATATCAATGTAAGCAAAGATAATATTTTCTTTTATCATAGAAATGACGAAAACATCTGCGAGAATTTTACACATATTTTAAAAAATAGATGTCGGGCTTTTCTCTATTCTTCATGACATGATTAATAATATTGCGTCGCAATATTTCTATTTGGCATATTTCCATGTAGATGACGCATAAATTTCCATTAGCCGGAATTAACTTCTAAAAATGTCCTAATGTCGTTCATTATTACTATTTCTTTCTTATTTTTTGACGTCAAACTTAATGGCCTTTATCAAAATCCAAATATTTTTGTATCCCACATTCCCGTCATAATTTTACTACTTTAAATTATATCATTTATATATTCATATACAGATTTTTTTCTAAACTTATCTTGATACAAAGTTGAAAATTTGTATCAAGACATATGATATTAAGTTACAAATAAATTGACTCAGTTGTTACTTTGATTTCACATTTGTATTTATTTTATTTATCTAATTGAGTTTATATCGAACTTCTAAAGACAAGATAAAAATATCCAAATGCAAAATGTAAAAGTAGCTTTCTCTGCTCCATGAATTCATACCATACATTTTAGATACATCAAAGAATATATATATGTATAAGTGTATATATATGTGTGTGTTTGTGTGCGTGAGTGTGTATGTAGCGAGAGAGAAGGCATTTAAATTATTTTTACCTCTTTTTTCTAATAATTTAAGTGTAATATTTTTAATTAACTGATTAACTACTTTAAGGTTGCTTAGTAATAATTGTTTTCTAAAATATTTTTGAAGTGTTCACGAGAAAAAGATTTAATTTAAAATTTTAATCAAACGCAAATTTTAGGTTTCCATATTATGCATGTGCCCATGCAGTAAGTCTAATTTTAACGATTTTAGCTTTAATTATTCACACAGAAAGCTTTTTTTTGGGAAATTAGGATTTTATTTTGCAATAAATAATTGTAATAATAATTGTGTTCTTTTAAGGGTGTAGTTTTGAATACTTCATTAATGCATCTTATTTGTATTCAATTTTTTAAGTCAATTTCTATATTAAAATTCCTGAAACATAGTATAGTTATCTCCAAAATTATCTTCAAAAATCAAATGAAAATTGGCTTTTAAGATTATAATGAAACTAATAACATTTTTATTAAATAACATTTAATAGCATTAAATGTTAATTAACCTTTTTAATGTTTAAAATGTTATATATTTTATGTTTGATAAGAACTATCTAATCAATAGCAATAGCCTTAACAATATGAAAAATCATAGGAATCTTCAGGGAATGCTGTCCTTGGAAAAATGAATCTGACCATTTGTGTGGCTTGGCATCATATATCATAACCCTGTCTACAAGATTCCATTGAGCAATCATACCAGAGCGAAGCCAAATTCTGGAGAGCGCTATCTTCCAAACGCAGGGATTCATAAATCTTGCAAATATCCCGATCATCAGTCAGTTCCTAATTCCATTCCCGCTGGAAGTATGAAATATACGACCTGCATTTTCATTCATAGTAGGGTTCCTCTAATAATTAAATTCTCATCTGCGGCTGACTTGAATTCGCATGCCACCATTATGTAGATCAGAAGCTATGCTACCAAGGATTTCTGCTGCCTGATGCGCTATTAATGATGAATCTCTGTTAACATCCAATAGCGTGTACTATCTATTTCTGTAAAATACGCGTTGTAATAACTTTGAATCCTGGTTGTTGTGGTATGGCAGTTATAAATGGATATAATTAAATATATGTGTTTTAATTTTAATGAAGAATATTTAAACTAGAATTGTATGAAACCTCAATAATTTAAAATTTGTGCTGTAAATTATGTATACGTAAATGTTATTTTTTATTTACATGCAACTGAAAATGTGATTGTTTGTGTAGAATTAAAAATAAATATTTATAATTCCCTAATTTGCGAAATTAAGAAACTAGTACTTTACATTACTGAATTTATGAAATTTTTATGACTTAAGAAATTAAATCTTTGGTTGCAAGCATTTTAATTTTCATTTTCACTTGAAATTATATGTTCATCACCTAGAATTATATGTTCTTCCTTGCAGAATGAATTTTCACTCCAGAAAGTACGTCATTACAAATTTAATTCATTGGTATTCGAGTAATACCTGCTTTATCCCACTGATGTAAAATATGACACATTTCGCCTAATCCTTTAACATGTAGGATAGATTTACCGAACCACAAGTTACATGTTTCAGATTCACGTAATTCCAGATAATGAATAATTCGAAGTACATCATGAGGCTAAATTTGAATTAAACCGGATAATAAGTATGCTCTATGGATAATATCAGAATACTGGCAGCATATATTCACACCTGAATTTGCTTCAATATCAACTTGACAAAATTAATTGACATACATTTATCACTCTTCAAAATAAACATGTATAAGTCGAAATACTTTTTCTAAAGGCATGTCCATATATATTTTATTAAAAAAATTAATAATTTTTAGTTCATTAATATTTATTCAAATTAATCTTCCTATTTATTTGTTTAATAGTCCAAATTAAAATTGTTCTTTGAAATATTAAGTTTCAAGCCTCTAATTTGAAACATTAAAGTATTAACAAACATCGGGCTCAAGTTTTTTTTTTTAATTTTTAATTTATTTTAAAGTAAAGATTTGAACCTATAATCTCAAACATTGTAAAGTGATAACATTGTTTTCTTGATTCTTCGCTTTTTCTTATATTTTTAGAGTTTATTCTTAAGTACAGCAAAGCTATATACATTTAAAGTTCTACCAACAAGATTCAATAACAATTCCGTAAATGAAACAAAAAGTGGGAATTTCTTTAAATTACAATAGAGTGTATTAAATAAATAAATTTTAAATAACTTTTAAATGTATTTTCCCGCACTTTTTTTTAATTCAGGGAAAAACTACTCGGAAAAAAAGCTAATTTTGAAAGCAATAATAATAACCTTTAATATCACTAGAATCTAATCTTATTTAGAATTTTGAATTGATATTAAAATAATTTTAATGTAATAATAACCTGTGATGTTAATGAGGAGAAACTATAAAATTTGAATTAAAAATTTAGTTAAAATTTTTAAAATCCTTTATGCTACTCAAGTATTATCATCCAATAATTATAAGGTGCAGAAATTAGCAGATGTAACTCTAATGGTTTGATTATTAGAGGCTTTGAATAATTCTTTTTATATAGCATAACACATTTTGCAGAGAATATTTATGTCTATTACCATTTTTAAATATATAAATAATTAATCCAAAAAAGTAATGCCTTTTCTGTAGCATTCAGTAATCAATACAGCAACTAAATAGCTTCGGTGTCCAGTGATATCTATGTAATGAAGTCATCACCACAGTGACCCTTTAGGCATTAGCACAGATATGCCTGGATATATAGGATATTCCATGTTGTAATTAGGACTAGAGCAATTATATTACTACATTAGGTGGGTGTCTAGCCCTGTGGTCAGGCTTGAAGCACTAGTAATAGCCATGAAGCTCGAGTTGCAAATCACTGCTAGCATATAATCTGCCATATGCAATATGCCTAAACCAGCAATAATTAGCCATGCGTTCGCAAGTGCGAATTGCGGGAGTGTAAACGTTTTGGAAGAGAAAATCAAGAAAATTTTTGTTGAAAATAAAGTTTCTTTTACAAGTAAATTATAATTGATATATTTAGTATAATCAGCAATAATTGACCATATGTTTACGAATACGAAAATTAAAGGAATTTGAACGCTTTGGAAGACGAAAGTTACAAAATTTCAATCTTAAATAAAGCGCTTTTTAAGAAAAAATAAATAATCTGCTTTGGAATCTAAAATGTATAGAAAATAAAACAGCATATACATATTTTTCATATTTTTTTTTTCTAAAATAAGTTCATATGTGCATTGCAAATGGAAAATCTTTAATTTCATAATCAAAATTTAGAATAAATAACTCTCTATACAATAGTTCTAAAACTAATATGTTATATTCGGTATGAGTCCAAAATTTATATTGAATGTATTCTCATTTTATTATTTTTAGTAACAAGAATATAATAATGAAAATTATTAAAAAAAATATTCAATCTGAAAATTTAAATAATAAATTATATTTTTCTTTAAAAATAGTCTCTCAGTACCATATCACAAAAGAGAGATAAATCAAAAATTGATTTTCATATAAGCATTTGTTTAAAAAGATTGGAACTTAAGAATTAATATAATTATAATGAAAAATATATTTTATACAATTCAGGAATGCATAAGCTCTAAAGTAAATCTATGAGATATCGGAATTTCAAAATGTCATAAATTTCTGTATTGAGGAAATTCAACCCTATTTTATATCGCATTTTTTTTATATTTTTATCAACCAATTTTATGAAAGTACAAATATCTGTAATTCTCTTAAATGCAATGTCTGAAAAATACTTAAGTTTTTCCATTTACACATGATATTATAGAATCATCCAAAGTCATTTTTATTTTAAATCTCCTAATTATTAGAGACATTCAAACCCCTATCATTACTAAGATTAATGATTTATTTTGTTTTTAATTAACATTTAACACAAGCAGGAAAGGAATAGCATTTATACAGGAAAAATTCAAATTCAAAACAACTCATAAAGCAATAATCACTCCCTGATGCTGTTTTCGTCTTCAAAACGTCATTATTAGAAACCCATTCAAGATGGAAATTATTTTATACAAATGGCATTTTAATTCAATGACTTTCAAATAGATTTTTCCTTCATTAAAGGCAATCATACTGCACTTTTTTACACTTCCATTAAATTGATGTGGTTTTAATGGAAATTTTCAAATTAGTCATCCATATAAAGTAATTTATGTTTAATGATTTTACATCTTTATAAAGTTATTACGTTAGAAATATTTAAGAATTAAATTATTTTCTTTGTTTGAGAACAATTGAATGAGAGTTTTTTGAGACATTGCATGTTGAATGAGTTCATTCAGATTGTAAAATATTTAATAATCTATACTTATCTAATCGTATGATGTTTTACGTTAACTTTAGTTTTTTTTATATTTTTGTATATATAAAATGTAGCTGTCAGAACTAAAATTAAAATTAAAATTCAAAGAAATAAAATTGGATCAGCAACTAGTAGCTTAATTTTCTAAAAATAAATATTCAAACATCTGGAAAAATTCTGCAAGCATTCTGAACCCGCTGTAAAAAATTATAAGCCGGGTAAAAGTAATCCACCAAATAATTTATTATTATTAACTGGTTAGAGTAATATGCCTAAGTAGAATAACATTCGCAGTATGAAATTTTCCGTTACCACTGTAAGGATACCATAGACAAGGGGAAAAAATCTTTCAGTATTGTAATAGTTCTCATTTTGTTTGTGCGTAGAATGATTGTATATCTTTACTATCTCTACAACATTTTGTGACTGTACCAATGTGTAAGTATAATAAAAGTGATGAGCATATGAGCTGTACAATAACAGAAAAATTACTCATTTCAATTTCCATGGTGAGTCAGCAACTCAGACTTGTACGAACGGTATGACGATGTGAGAATATTCACTTTGCGGATTTTTATTTTGTTTCTAATGGCACCTGCCATTTTGAAAGCCTACAGCTCAAAGTCAGTGATTTTAAGTTTAGAGTGTGTGCTTCTATGTATTAGTAGCGTCAACTAGGGCCAAGAGTACGAGTTAGCTACTCACGCATCAGATTCGCTTGCCTAATCACTTTTTACAGGGAAGCATATCACAGTTCTTATAGATATAATAGATGAAGAACAGCAAAGCCTATGCCGGGGCTCGAACCTAGGATGCCCAGTTCCCGGGGATCATGCATTACCCCTACGCCGGCATTGAATTTATAATTAATATAAAGAGGCATTATGTATCAATGAATAAGATATCGTTAATTAGAAAGCAACATCGCTTTTATGGTGAATGTAACAATGATGTTGGATTAAGTTACCCCACTCGCATGATAGAATGCAAAAACCAATGCAAGAGGTTGAATATGGTTATCATTTTTTCAAATCTGGAAATTCTATATAATCCAGTTTAGATCTTTTACAAAGAGAAGGTTGGGGAAGGAGAATTGCATCTAAATTCTAATTTTAATTACAAAGTTTATAAATATTATTTGGTAGAATAATTAGACCCTCACTATTGCAGATACTATGTCATTATATAATAAGAGTTACATTTCTCTATAGTAACTATTTAATGTATTTTTAATAACTTCACAGATACTCTAATTCACAACAGTATGAGCTGCTATTACTTGCTACAGCTTATATGTTCATTTTATTTAAAGACAATGGGATAAGACGGAACTTTAACACTTAAAAAAAGTAAATAATGTAAAATAGAATGACTAACTTAAAAGTCACTGCTGTAATTCTTAGGCAGAATAATTTTTCGTACTGAGTATATTGAGTCGTAATAGGTCATTTCATAAATATTCCATTTCAATAAGCTGATATATTTTATCTGCTTTACATGGCTCACAGAAGTAGCATACACGCTCGATTCCATGGTTTCAAACTTTAAGACGTCAATTTATTACATATATCTATACACCTATTTATCTGCTGCAGAGAGTAAAGATCTGTAATTTCTCAATTAAATTCAAACATTCCAGGACGCATTAAACGATATATATTCTAATGATGACTGGGATTTCAATTGCAAATTGAGATTCACCTGTCTGCTAGCTCAAATACCTTTGATAATGAGGTAATCGCTTATTAGTCAGCAGCATTTGATCCAAGAGTTTGAGAAGATGATTTGAGCAACCTAACTACGGAGTGTATAAATAAAGGTACGTGCAATGAAATGATTCCAAACCAGTCAACTCCTGCCAAACGCTATTGTGTTAGTACAAATGCTTGCAACAATGAGCTATGTTAAATGTCACTTCAAGGACAATATTGATATAAGTTATTCGGGTGCAATTAGTAAGATTAGATGTTTAAATCTTGTATTGAAATAAATCAAACAAGTTTAATAGGCTATAAATTAGTTGGACTAAATTATGTAGTATTAAAAAGATATTTTACATGAAATATACAAAATTATTTAAAATCAGACACTTATAAAAATTTCTATAGATACCTATGCTAGGAAAAATTAATAAATTTCTTCAAAAAGATTTTTTTTTAATTTTTGTCATAAATAAGTGTAAAAAATAGTATTAAGAAATATTATTAAAGAAATATTTTTGGAATATTCAACATAAAGTAATAATGTTTTGTTTTTTTAACTTTCATCTTCTTTCAATAACCATAAAGTGTTTAAAACTTTTTACCTCTTAAAAAAATTCCTTTTCCAAAACAAACTTATCTTGCTGCAGAAAGCATAAATTTAGCCGCCTTCGTTGCCGCACGAATCGTAAAAATACCTTCCACTTTTATAAATCGTCTAGTTGTTTGAACTCCAGTGAATTGTATTATGGGTGTCGATTTACAAAATTTGTACAGAAATTCATTTCTTCCTTTGGATTCAAATTGATTTAAAAATTATTTCAGAAATATATGGTCATTTATATCATATAAAATTTTCAAATTATTTCAAGAAAAAATTATTTCCATAATAACGCTTTTTTAAGAATTTTAAGCTTCTATTTCAAAATACAATTCTTCATGAAAATATTGCAATTTTTAAAAATTAACAATGAAGTGTTATGGTATACACATTGAATTTATAATTTAATAAATATTGTTGAAAAGATTTGATATTAAATTATCTTAACATTAGAATTAAATTAAATTCAAAAGAAAACAATAGTTAAAGAATCTTTGTTTCCTTAAATTTATTTTTTCAAATCACAATTAAATTTTCTTTTTTTCCAGCTTTAAATATTTTTTTCTACTGAATTGTAAATTCCTCAAAATATATTACATTTGAACTAATAATCACATGCAGAACATTTCTTCTTTTATAAATTGAAGAAAAACAAATTTTAGCACTGGCACATTTTATATATTCCATGCATAGAAACTTATTACTGAATATCTATTTCATGCTTAGTTTTACAACGTGTATATGGATAATTAAATTTAAAATTAATACTTTATCTTAATTTGGGAAAGAAAATGACTTTGAATTGAAAACGATAACGTTGAGAAGAGTACTTTTTATTGAAAAAGAGAAAAAACTGGTTAACGCTGAAGTTCCTACCCTTGGCATTCCTACCCTACCCTCATTTGTATATGTATTACCAATCGTATAGATATGAATATGTATGTTTTCGCAAATATATATTTTCTAAATATTTATTTAATAAATAAATTAATTTCTGGTATATTAAAAATATATTTCATATATTTTGAAATAAAGAAAAGAATGGTAAGAGCAGAAGTCAGCTAATAAAGCATGAATTAATATTTTGATTAATTTTAAGATTCAATTTAATTTTAAGGACACACATTTTAAGATAATGAGTGTCCTTAAACTTTATTTTCTGATAAACTTTGCCTTAAAATCGAAGAATATTAATACCGAAATTGCTCAGATTTTGTCATCTTAATAGAAGTTTTTGACATCTTGAACAAGAGTTTTTTTTTCATACATTTTGTTTTAAACAGACCGTCAAAGTTATTTTTAAAAAAATAACCTATCATTACTATCACCTCGTCCTATCCGGCAAAAATATAAAAGCTATTTATTTTCTATCGGAAAGGAATAATTATTTACTCAACTTACAAAATAGAAATTCGACAATATTTATTTAGAAATTTGAAGCCATTGTTTAATAGTATAAATTGTATTGCCTCGATTAATTTCCATTTTCCTTCTCAATAGAATCTTTTTTTCCACTTTTACTTCAT
This sequence comes from Argiope trifasciata, assembly GCA_026543055.1. Classification (NCBI taxonomy): domain Eukaryota; kingdom Metazoa; phylum Arthropoda; class Arachnida; order Araneae; family Araneidae; genus Argiope; species Argiope trifasciata. The sequence continues at coordinate 36,342 of JAPMOQ010051498.1, forward strand.
TCTCGACGTTGAACATGATTTATGGCATCTGCTAATGTAATTTATTGTACGTAAACTAACAGAGAACATCTCATCATGATTTCGTAAAGTGATGAATTACGTTAATTAGGACATAAATCACACCTCTTTTCTATCAAGAACAATGTTGCATATCGCTGAAACCATTTTTGGATAAAATTGTCACCTTTGAAGCAAGTATATTTTTTTCTCTATATAATATTGTTCATTCTAAGGGCTGAAGGATAAAATATTATAGTTTGTAACATATTCCAATAGAAATTGTAATTAGTGTATTGACATAATGGAAGCGATCTATCATACAATTATTTTAACATAAATTTAACCCACACCGTGACATATATTCGTAGCATTTAGTAGAATAATTTTAAGCTAAAAGCTATGAAACATTTATCTAGAAATATCTGGAATTTTTAAAATTGAAAGAAGTTTCTTTCTTGAATTAAAAATTGTGTATCTGCATAGATTTATTAATTAGATATCAGCAAATATTTTCGCTTCATAGGATGAACTTTACTTCATTTACTTTGTATTATCGTAATTAGCAAAATTCGTATTTGAAACTCATATTTCTCGTTAAAAAAAGTTAATTCTATTCAAAACATATTTATCCTCAAAATCTGATTTTCCCTATTTTAAGAGAAAGAAAATAAAAATATACGTATAATTTTCGAGCAAAAATGATTCATTTTTCTTTAATATTATCAGGATTCCATTTTAAATATATATTTAGAAGGACTTGAATTTATGAATAGGAGAAGCATAGTTTTTAAACACTGAGAGACTGAAAAGATCACCTCTACTCACTGCAGTTTCGATTGAGAGAAAATAAAGGAATGGGAAATACACACACACACACACACATATATATAGATAGATATTGCAGGAAAAGAGACTAATTTTAGGCTAAGAGTATAAGTTCGCATATAAATTAAATGCTATGTCAGTAATTAGTGTTTAAATGATCCAAAGTCACTTATATTTTTTATTGCGATGTATAAAAAACTCTATGTGCATTTCTTATTAAAGATAGTCAATTTAAGATCTTGACATCACTATATTGCATTCTAAATCAGTGAAGAATTCGTCTCAAAAGTGGGAGAGAGTTTTTATATATTAATTATTTCAATTAGCTGTGCTCTTTGTTAAGTTTGCCGAATATGGTTATATCGTTTAATGTCAAATATCACCTCAGATTTCCATTGATCTCCTGATGAAATCATCGAGCAAATTCATCCCTCTAGATTATTCTTATAGGGGAGCATCTAGGAATGAGGATGAAAATTTTTCAATATAATGATTGGATCTCACCACCCTTGTGCGTACATAAATAACTGCGAAATCTGGCTTCTTCCATCGATGACGGGACGTACTTCCTTCGCGGTGGAATGTACTGTGGTTTGTGACTACCCTTAGGACTCAACCACAGTCTCCGCCAATGTTGCTGTTACGGTTATCAGTCAGGCTTCGAGTAGGTTGGAGAGTCAGTAGTATGATTTAACCGTCTAGGTTTTTTTTTTTTTAATTCTTCTAGTGAAATTTTAGCTTTCAAGTCGGAAGTTTTCAACTCCGATATCCGTTTTCATCAATGAATCGTCATGTAG
>JAPMOQ010051500.1:0-10519 GCA_026543055.1 Argiope trifasciata
TGTTTAGATTCCATAATTTTCATATACCTCATAAATAACTTTGTAGATTTTTATCCGAAGAAGAATTTCTTTTTTATGTTTCTAGGAAGAAAGATATGTTTAATATAAATCTCACAATCTTTTTCATATTTTTTTCTGTCAATTTAAAAAAATCTTAACATGATAGTTGTTTACTAGCTGGCAAATATTGCCTTAAGAATATATCATGTGTCATACATGATGAAAAGTTTTTCAGAAAGTTCTGCAGACGGAATCAACAAGTTCGACGCATAGACATTTATTGCATAGCTTACTTCTCACAAAGAGCTTGTTAAATGAAATTTCAATTATATATATATTTTTTTGGTTAGTTAATAATCAAAATTTACAATAACTTAACATTAACATAAAGAAAATAAAAATGCTCTTAATTTTTAAGTTTATTTTCACTGATAAAAACACAATATATCGTTAATTTTTCGAAAAAAGAATCAATTCTATCAATTTCTATTCAAGAAGATTCTATCAATTTGTTATGAAAACAAATGTCATTAATTATCACTAAAATTTTTACTCTATTTTTTCAAATTGCTTTCAGTGATGATTGATGGTGTTTAGATTCCATAAATTGCTCTTGTTTATTTCGAAGCATATTATTGAACAAAACGCTTTTTAAAGCAAATTATTATCAAAAAGTAGAAAATTTCAAAAGTCAAACAACAAAAGTCAAAATTTCAAGTACATAAAACGAGATAAAATTTTATTTTCTTCAGTTTTTTTTAATATTACGTTCAAAGTATAACGATTTTTCACTCTCAACGTTCGGAGTATAATTCAAGTTTGACGTTATTTATGTGAAGGACAAATTCAACAAGAATATAGAAACTTTCTTATTATGCTAAAAATTAAAAAAAAAAACCGAAATAATAAATTTAAAAATAATAAGAGCGAAATCTTTTACAAAGTTTACTCAATGGTTGTACATAAAATATTGTTGACGCATTTCAAAATTAAATCTGCTTTTATAAGAAATGAAATTACGATGACAAATATGCATACTATATGAATCAGTATAATAATTGAAAATAAAATCTAACCAATTTAGTCTTTCAATACTTTTCAGAAAGTATACATCAATGTATGATATGTTTGAACAAATTAAAATTTGCAGTGATTTTAACTTCGTGCAATGGTTTCAAATTACAATAATAATAAATGACTGCGTAAGTTGAAATATAAAATCTGAATTTGCATACAATCGTCAAATATGTCAGACAAATCCGGAAAAACTAGTAGAAATTATTATAATAATCGCTAGATAAAGTCAATAAATATGTAATCTGATTTCATCGCACCAAAGAACTTTAATGAAAAATGGTTTTATTTTTAGTTTATTACCTTTTATAAGTATAACCTAGAACTGATGAATTCACGTGCGCGACGTAAGAATTGCTAAGAATCAGACAAATCTATTTCGATAAATTAGCGGATAGAGATTAACCAAAGCCTGCAAAACCTGATTACATTTCATAAGATCAAGTGGTCATTTATGAGAACAAATTCGTCAATATACATTATGAGAAATCTACCAGTATCAGACTTAAACGCAATTGTATTCACTAAATCTCAATACTTTTATGTGACGCTTTCTAAGTTTTATAACTTTCTTTCTCTCCATTAATATACTCGTTTATCTGAAAAAGTTTTGACAGACGAATTTACCCACTACCTGCTCGTCAGAGCAACTCTGTTGATGAGAGATTAGAAAACATTTTAAAGATCACTCCTACATGTAAATGCTAGAGAAACTAAAACCTGCAGATATTGTAAATTTACAAAGGGAGAATGTATTATTTATGAATTTATTTATTTTCAAGAATTATATTTAACATTTTTTCTTAACTCATTTAACATTTTACATTATTTTTTTTTAATTACATATATGCGTTTGCAACCTTTCGTACAGCGTAACAATAGTAACAACGTAATAATAGTTGCGATAACGAGGAATGTTTAGCAAAAAAACGAAAATAAATGCCTTTTGTAAAGAATTTTCCCTCAAACTATGTTACTAGAGCCAAAAAAAGGAAAACAAATATATAGAAGAAGAAGTAAGTAGATAAGGAGTAACTGGAGATTTAAATAGAGAAATATTTATAATAATATGCATTGCCTCTTTCCTCCTGTTCCTTTAAACTCTAAATAAAATAATTCTTGAAAAAAATCTGCTTTTAAGCTTTTAAAAATGCTTTGAAAGAAATGGTGATAAAAAATTTTAAAGTTTATGTTAAACTCACTTGAGAATAGAAAAATGAATTCCCTTTTTCAAAAAAATCTCCGGCTACTGCATCTTTTAACGCATTAAATTATTTCTTATGAAATTTTAAGCGTTTTGAAACTAAAAGGATTAGAATAAAACCAAATGATTAAAAATGTTGATCTCTAAATGGAATCAGATTTATTAATTCAAATGAAGTGACATTTGTGATATTTGGTGAATTAGTACACAATTCACATTCTGTTTACGGAAACAATTTCTTTAAAATGCCGTGGTTTAGTAGGGTCGACTGAATAAATAACTTTAAAGAATATTTATACTGACAATCACTGGCTAATACAAGAAATTTTAATGATCTATATTACGAAATAGTTCAACAAAGTTATTATAATTCAATAATATCAAAATTATCTTTGATATAAATTTGCCATTCGTATTTTATATATAGTAGGTGAATTCAAATATGAATTTTTTTCCTATAAAATATTTGTGACACAAATTACTTATTAATAGTATTATTGATTTTTTTATATTAATAAAAAATATTTTATTCTTCCAATATAACATGGTAGTAGAAACCAGCGGATGTGATTCTCGTCAAAACTTTTAGCGCATACTCTTAAACGAAGAAATTATCTCCTTTCAACTGGCATAAAATAGTGGATTTTTTGTAAGTTTGTGAATGTCTTACCTTCGATTGGTTAACAATGAATTGAAAATATAAATTTTGACGTTAATCTTTTGAATCTAGAGTGTGAACTTTGACTTAATTCTTGCATCCGGTTTGTACATTAATACCCAAAAATTACATATAAAGTTTGGAAGTCTTGTTTTTTAACCGACTGAATCAAAATTATTGCTAACTACAATTACAGTTAAAAATCATATACAATTTTTAAAAAAAAAAATTGAATTATTATCCCACATAAGCGAAAATACCTCTTGTCAGGCAATAAAACCCTTGATTGATTTGGCTCAACACGTGACATAAATTTGTATTGAATGAAATGAATAAATAAAAACTTGATATAAAATTGAATTAAAATATCTACATGAAAGTTTGGTATAGATATAAAAGTGAACCGGATTTTACTTACGTTTTTTGAACTACCCCGTTTGCGTAAGTGTGCAAAAGTACATACAGACAGGCGATCAAATTTTTGATGGATATATTTGAGACTTAAATTTTATCAATATCATTCTTTATGTGTTTTAATCACCTTGCTCATTATATTTGAACAGACAGACTAGGGTTCTAGATAAAAATTTGGTCGAATGATGCAAATGAAATGACGCATATTAAATTTCCTTTCTACGGAACAAAGTGCTTTTGAGTTATCGTATACTTATGCAGATAGAAATAACATATGAAATGTCCTTTTTGGACTCAAGGTTGTTGTCAAAAATGTGGAGATTTATAAAAATTTCGAGTTAAACTATTTGTGGATTAATATACTATCTCTCTATGCAATTCGTATACGAGAAATCAGTAAAGAGATCAAAATGTTTTTTTCAGTTGATAAAGCTTCAACTACTTCATTAGACCTTGTTTAATGCGAAGAGGGAAAATATTTTTCTTTAAGTAAGTATTTAAAATAATATTTAGATCATCAATTTTAAGGACAACTTATAAAGTCAATTGCTTTTAACCTTACATTTACATTTTATGAGCTCTATCATTCCAAAATTACTCACTTGCAATATCTTAAATTAGTTATCCAGAAATTTGGCAAAATGTTGAAAATAGTTTATGCTCACAAATGCAACAAAATTCATTTTGATTATCAGAAATGCGTGATAAAAAATCATTATATTAAGTGATAAATGTATAGCTATATTGTTTAATTTAATGTGATGATAACATTCAGAAGCTTGCAGATTCTATAGGAAAAAAAAATCACCAAAGCTTTCTTATTAAAAAGAATACAACAGAAGAGGAAATTTAAAACCAAACTTTCGAATACATATAATTTATAATGGTTATTCATATAATCTGATTTCTGAAAGCTCTAAACTGCCCTTTAACCCATTAAATGCGTATAATATTGTTTTAAGTGGGACATTGTTTTTTAGCGTCTACAGCATGTAAGCATCTAAAATGATAGAAAAAAAGATACAGCATATGAATAATTTTCACTAAATTATCTTCCTAATATAGATTTCTTTTTCTATGAGTCCTATATATTATCTTGGAACGGATTGCTCATTCAAAGGTAAAAATGAAGATACTATCAAGTTAATTGTGTTTACGGAAGATAATTTACAATGCAGTCTAATAAGAATCCTTTATGGACTCGATAAATAGGGTCCACACTTCCAACACTTTGCGCATAATGTTTAGGCATTAACTTGTGGCCATGCATTTTTCCTGCGGACAATTACCGAGTGATTCAGCTCCTCAAAGATTTTCATAGTGAAAATAACTCTTTATGGGAGAGACGAAGAAAGTACTGCTTTTCTATTGCCAAATGTTTTCTGCTGTAGAAAAACGTTTATCTAAATTCTTTTATTTATTATGTGGTTTGATGTTACTTAATTTATTGTAAACATACCAAAAAGAGGTATTTGTTTTAAATTTGGTACCATAGCTTATAAAATACCTATTCTTAAACGCAAATTATTCTTCTTATTAAATTTTTGAGATGTTACAAAATAGTTATTCAGTTATCACCTCCATATAAATTTTTCATTCCGCTAAAATCAAATATATATGGTAACATCATTAAAAGTTGATTGCCATATGGTAAATTAAGAGGAATTTTATCACTATTTGATAAAATAAGACTGGATGAAATGTGACTACATTTGGCTCAAAAATCTAAAATTTCAGTATTTAAAATGAGAACAGTGAACAATAGGAATGAATTTTGATTCAATGAGTAGCATTATCTAATATCAGAGATGGTATTTTAGCATTAATACTTCGTGCTATCATGTTTTTTTATTAAATTTTTGGGTTCAATATTATTGTTATTTTTGGAGATTTTTTGTAAGACCCAACTTTCGATTCTAATAAATTTGGATCACATGATTGTCGTTGTTGTATTTTGACTGTTTTACGCCATGTTTGTGGGCAGTAGCTTCTGATGGTGAAGTCCCCTGTGCACCCGAGGGCAGAAGTCTCACTTCTAGATCATACGAAAAGGGTTGTGAAAAAAGTTTACACTTGTTTTCACAACCCTTTTTTGTAGATAAGCTTATTCACGCACCTCACAGATAGAATACATGGTAGGGAACAATCATTCCCGAATCATGGGCTCGAACTCGGGACTTCTAGATCACGAGGAAGACGCGCTACCCATAGGTCAAACACTGCAGAATTATATGATTATATAACAAAATAAATCGCATGTCGGGATGCGAAATACTTATGACAACAATTCATTCATTATATCTCATTATGATTTTATAATCAACCTTATATTTACGGCTCGTATAGCAAAGCATTTTTAAGCATCAAATTATGAGATACATCTAAAATAAGTTATTTTCATTAAATAAGCCTTGCTCCTCATCTGTACATCTGTAATAGGGTAACAATGTCTAATGATGCGACTTAACTGCAAATGTGAAATATTGATGCTTCTCAATTATCTAACTACTTGGTCAATTACTTAACCTTTAATGACCTAGAGTTTCAATTTTGATACCAATCTTTTACATCGAATGTTCACATTACTATTAGTTTTTTTTATAGGTTGGCTGTACGTATTTTACTGTTGTATAATATTCTTTCCAACGAAATTTTAAAAAAATCCAATGTCATTATTGTTTTATTTTATCTATGACATACTGCTTGCGGGGCAAAGTGAACAAGTAAACACATTTTACTAAAAGTTTTGTTGAATACAAATTTGATATATTTTCTTTTTCTGACGAATATAAATACTTCTGAGGTAAGTGAATATATTATTTTCGCTATGATATAATTATTTTTTGCGTGTGCATGTTTTACTTGAAGAAACTAGTGCTATTTTTGTGAGTATCAATTTTGATACTTCAGGCATTCCGCGCTACATAAAACCTACCTACTAATTCTTTGGCTATTTTTCCCTTCATCTAGACCCTCAAGCAAACACAGTAATATTAAAAATAAATCACTTTCGTAAATCAGGCTACTAAGGGTTAATTATTTTTATTGACAATGAAAGCTTATCAATCAGTAGACCACACGCATATTAAGGGATCAGAAAAGCTTTTTTGTTTTGCATAATTTACAATTAAAACTGTCTCGAAAATATATCAAAACACGTGTTTTAATTTATGCTTATTTAGAGCATACCTTATTGTACCTACAGTTTTTAAAGTTGTACTAAGTATTGAATTTCAAAGGGATTTATAAGAATCTTTTCACATTAGCGAAAAAATGGTGACCAAATTGCTGATCAAATAAATGTATTTTTTGTTTTGTAATAGTTTCAAAATTATTGGTGGAAAGCATTAAGCATTCCCTAATCTTTGAGTAATTAAATTTAAAATTAAAATTTTAAAACAATCTCTCTGAGATGAATACTCTTACTTTTCAAGGTACGTTTGCGCGTTCGTTAATTTTAAGTTACATGTTCTAGTCAATATACATATATATTTTTAAATTTATTGTTAGCAGATACATAGATTGTGATCTTGTAAGAAATAACGATGAAATGATTGAATGTTTCCAGAGGAAATTTTCAACAGCTCATTGATATGTTTTAAATGGGAAAGAAATCTTTTTTTCAAAATTAACACCTAACTGACTTTAAAAAAAATTGCAATTCTAATTAGGTTGCTGTTATATAAAAGCCTGAAAAGTATATGGAAATGAATAATCTTTTTTCATAAAATTCAAATAAAATGCTTTTTTTAAAACTTACAAAAATGATTATTTAGCAATTAGTATTTAAGTGACCAAGTTTCGTACGACATGGTTATTTTTTTGTAAAATCATAAATAAACTCTATTCTACATCTCGTTTAAAATTATAAGGTAAACCTAATTGAATTGCAAAGAAAAAAATGAAAAACTGTATGTTTGAGAGAAATGCAGATGAGTCCAAAATACAGAGGAGTATTGACTACTCCATCTTCGATAAGTTTAGGTAGGTGATGTAAAGCCATTTACCAATATTTAGCTATAAAAATGTTTCTTTGTGTAAACTTTTCCAGGAAAGATCCTAATAGTTTGAACAATTTTATATACATGTACAGGAATTACATGTCAAAAGTTATAAGATATATACCAGGGTAATATGTAAATTCATTGAACATTATTACACAGCATTCAAAAGTGTATTATTATAGATTTCTATACGATGTCCAGTAATTTTAAGAAATTTCAAAGAATATATTAGTTTATCCTCTAAAGATTATGAGTGCAGAAAAAATCTCTGGCCTCTACTTGATTCGATGAAGAACAGGAGTATTCTGAGCCCTCCTTTTCGAATAGCGAATTTGATTACTCAGCAAAAAAATACGCAGACCTAATCAAAAATCTCAGCACAGATTGAACGCACTTACCTTGAGGGAAAAAATAAATTTGAGAAAAGTAACGAAAGACAGTGGTTCTGTCTAACGATTCAAGATCACGTGTGTAATGTAACAGCCTTGTTTAGTGCTGAAAGGCTGTATTTTTAACTTAGGATACTACATTGCAACAGTTTCTAAGGTCACATCAATTTGCAAATACATTTGTTTGCGTTATATGTCTGTATTATTGTGTTAATTAATTCCATTGAAATATGGACAAAAATATTGTTCTATATCAAAATATGTGGAAGAATCATGTTCAGATATTTGTTGTATTAAATTGGTTTTGGAAACAGCAATGGTATTTATCAATTTTAATATTGGCTTGTGGAGCACATTTCCTATGTGTATTGGTTACATAATAATTGAACTGTTTTTTAGTTTTAGAGATTCTATACTTCTAAAATAAATAAACAAACGAAAAGAATATTTTATTTTACAAAACTTTCCATATTTTTTTTAAAATGTCTGCATTTTATTCTTTAATCTTTTATCTGTTGATGATAAATTAGACGTTATCTGTACTAAAACATATTTAAAAAATTAATTTAATAGATCAAATGAATTTCCAACAATTTATAATAAATACTGAAATTCAAAGATTTCAATTAAATCAATCGAATTACAGCGAACCACCTTGCCAACTGATTATTTCAGCTCCAGAGCGTCCGTGCCGCGTAGGAGTTCCAACTAAACTTGGAGTACAGCTCAACTCCACTTGACATCTCCTCACGGATATAAACGAGAACTCTTGCCTCACTATTGAGTGCTGTGACGCATACAGACTTTTCTTGTTTGGTGTGCATTAAAAATTTTGAGCCCGATTTTGGTTTCATGTCATTTTAATGTATGAATAAATATAATTTAAATTACTATTCGTGTAGAATATGTATTAAAACTTAAAACATTTTTAACATGTTATTATTACTCGTTTATTTTTCGTCAGTTCGGTACAAATTTGGCAATCGATTTAACTTTTCGATGAGATAGAGCCTCGTATCATTAAATATATTACAGACTTTCAGAATTGAATGACAGTACAAAACTAATTATTGATCTCGCTTATTTTGTACAATTTTTTTTTCTTATTCTCTTTGGGAAGTTAATTTAAAATCGATTGCAAAATTTCGCGCTCAGAAGACCAAAATGACAGAACAAAAATTATTTCAACAAAAAATTAAATGTGATAAGTTCTTAGAAAATACTAAAGTGTATAAAATAATTTATACACTTTTTAGCCTCGCATATGTTCCTATCCACATTCAGAATTTCTTGAAATTTTTTGAATTTGAATATTATTTAGCCTCTTTTGTTCCATTTTTATAAAGGTGGTATATTAAATATTTTCTTATTTAAATATTTATTACAGTTTTTTTTGGTGTTGACTTTTAAAATCATGCATTACATTAACAGGTTTTATAGACACATACAAAAAAAGTTCTGCAATCAGATCTTAAAAAAGTAACTATTCGACTTTCAATATAAAAGAATCGGCCACTCTTGATTAAATACTGACTCTTTTAGACAAATATTATTCGTAACCTAGCTCTATGAAAATATTTTTAGATAAATTACTGATTCAAAAAAAATAAATATAATACAAGATTAATCAAGGTATAAAAATAGAAATAGCAGCATTACAGAAATATATAGATAAAGAAATAGTTTGTTCTAGAGAAAAAAAATTGAGAGGGCTTTAATTTACAGAACATGGAACAAATACTTCCAAAAAAGAGATAAAATAAAAAAAATGAAATCATCGCCAAAAGAAAGGATTAACAGTTGTGTATTTGGGGGGTATTTATTGTCTAAGCAATCGATACCTCTTGGCGCTTCTACACGCATTACTGACTGTGCTGCTCTTGATAAAAATTAAAAAAAAAATCTACAGGAAAAGCTAAGAATGTGGAAAGATAGTTGAAACTACACCGATAAGGCAATTTTTACTTATATTATTTATCTACTATAATTTTTCCAGGTAAACTTTCGATGGCTTTTGCAATTAGAAAATATTCCTCATTTTTATTTGAATATGTTGGTGTAGAATAATTAAGGTAGCTAAAAAATTGAAGAAAATTTGGAAGCAAAAATCTTTATTGATTTTCTTTTCTCATAAAAATATTTATAATTGAATTCTTGGGTAATTAGCAAAAGTAAAAAACATGAGAAATGAATATTAGGAACTAAGTTAAGAAGCTAACTTTCAAATATTTATGTGTTGGGTTTTATTTTAAAAATGCTTTGATGTTTATAATAAAAAGACGAATACTTTAAATGTTAAAGGAGTAACTGTTAAAAAAATCAAATTCACTTCAGATTCTTCAATATGGATGTATCATTATTGCTTCGTTCTATAATAGCAAAATTATGGATAATTTAAATAATTTCCAAATTTTATATTTGTTATTTTTACATAACAATTAAATTATGTGATTCGTTTTTCTTAACATTTTAAAAATGCTACCGAATATATATACAGGGTGTTACCAAATTCGACCGAAAAATTCTGTGAGATGATAGTAGTTATCAAGAGGATACACCATACTGAGGTCCCAAATGATGTTTATTAGGTAAAAATCGTAAAAATTGAGGGAATCGGAAGACTGTTGAAATGTAAAAAAAATAATAAAAAATATATAAAAAAATTTCAAATATTAATATTTTTTAAGTCACAACACACTCTTAAATGTTTTTTTCTTCATAAGGATTCAATAATTTAGGGGGTAGAAAGATACTGAAAACGAAAAAATAGTTTAAA
>JAPMOQ010051505.1:0-10237 GCA_026543055.1 Argiope trifasciata
TTTTGCTATTACATTTCTCTTTTAAAAAGTCTAGTAATGTTTTCAATTGAATGTGTTTTAGTTGTTTTATATGGATAAACTGGCGCAGAATTTATCTAGGAAATGAATAAATATTTAGTTTTGTAGATTCAATACGTGAGAATTTTAACTATTTTTGATAAAGCTTTTGGATCTTTTTGAGTAAAAGATTATAGACAAAGAAAAATTTCAATGTTCACAGATTGAAATTTAACTGAATTTCCGAGCTGGGTATTATTCGCAAATTTATTTAAGGAAAATTGAATTGTGAAGTTTAACTAGTAAGCTGAAGTAGAGATTTACTTTGTAGTCACTGTAGAACTTTGATAAAATAGATTAAGTTTCAAATACAGTGAAATTTTGTAAAAAATGCTCCAATATAAATTGAATTTGGGTATCACGAAAAGTTAATTGCGACTATTCAACTCAATAAGTAAATTTAAATTTATCATTTTCATATTTTTAAAAAATTTTATTCGTTTTTAAAAGCAAATGTATTCATTTACCTACTATTTATATAGGGACAGGAAAAAAAAATTAAAATTTGAAAAAGTAACTTCTTTTAATCAATATGCAATGTAATAAATTAGAGAGATGCTTGTAAATACATAAATTCTTCCAATGATTCCCGTATAACGCTTATGTTCTATTAAGTGTGTGCATCCGTATAATGCGCATGTTCTATTAACTATATGCACCTATGTGTACTATCCGTATACTTTATTAAGTTTATGCATTCCGTATGTTCTGTTAAGGGAAATTCCATACACTATATAAAGTAATGCGTCTCTCATATTTTGAGAGAGACCACTTATATTTAAAAGAAAAGTTGATGATATGTTCCATACTAGCTGATTCGTAGATCTTATAGGATAAAATTATTAAATGTAAATATGAATAAATGTTTAATTTGGAATTTGCAAATGCAAAGAATGGACAAATTATGTTGAAAAATATTTTTTTTTCAAATTTCCGTTAATTCTAAAGCATTTTTGGCAGTATTTTACAATGTATTAATCACCTAAATTTTTATTTCTATCAAGATGTTATGCAGAAAGACTTTTAAAACGTTCTTGGTTTTTTAAAAACTTTTAATCAATCCAAATATGAAAGTTAAGTGTATTTATGATATTCGACAATATCACTTCTGCTTAAACCAGTTTTAAATGCTATAAGAAGCTTGCAGAAATTGTTAAAAATTCTGTGAAAGCTCATTTTAATTACCATAATATTCTATAAGCGATTGTGATTTCACTTTATGAGGGAAAGCATAATATAAGAAAAGATTCAAAAAGTCTAAATGGTTATGTTAACATATTGAACTTTTGGTTATTATTTATGTTGCTAATTTCTGTAATTTAATAAAAAAGCTGATGATCTATCTAAGAAATGTGAGATTTTTACAACTATAAAAAATGACTACAATTTCAAATTATTAAACAATTTTACGAAATGTTTACTATTCTGGACTTATAACCTTGAATTTACTGAGTATTTTCTTTTCATCTGTTATAATAATACAAAACGATTAATTATGATTCTTTTTGCTATGATATAAACTAATCTTATCATTTGAATAAAAAATATCAAGCACTTAATTTTTATAGAATTCTACATCTTTATATAGCTTCATTTCGTATAAGATAATCTTATATTAAAGAAAGGTTTTACATTGAAGAAAAGAGACCACTGTCTTTTTAGTTAAAATATTTTATATTTCAATACACATATATTATTTTTTTTATAAAATGCATTATATTCTATAACATCTTTTTTATAAAATATATTCTATAATTTATTTGCATATTTTTTTTATAAAATAATCCCCATTTTTATAAAAAGTCTTGTATCGATTAAAAAATTAGCAAGTAGAACTCAAGGTTTTTGACGAATCTATAAGATTCTAACCATATAAGTTAAAATAAGATATTTTCATACATATATTTAAGTATTTAAAAATCAGTATGAACATTCTGAGGAAAAAAGTTGATGCAAAAACTTCAATATTTTTGGTAATATTCGACTCGAAATATACATTATATGAATTTTTTTGGAGAACATTACGACGGTTCCTTTCGGGTTTTTTCTTCTAGTCAATAGAAGTTTTAGATAAACAAACTCCTTATATTTTTCACTTCTTATGACAAATTTCAAACGGAAAAAATAATACATATTGAATCTGGAAAACTTTACTATTTTTCTAGAATCCAAAGTGCGTTCTGCAGTCAAAACTATGTTCCTGTTTTATCTTCTTCGAGCATGTGTGCTTAAATGAGAAAAATATGCAGTCAAATTCTACGAAATGACAGTAAATGTCACAAAATCTGACGAAAGAAATAAAATATCGCGTAAGAAGTAGTGTGTTACGTTTTTGAGAAAGCAGAAATGGAACTAAAACTCTCAAATAGATATCCTGATGTGTTTTTTTTTAGTACAGAAGAGTCATTTTGAAACGAAAAATACTTTTATATATTCTAAACTTTAGTAGGCAATTGAATGAAGTTCAGCTAAAATTGAAACATAAATAAAAATTTGTAGAATTTTGATACAAACCAGATACAGTAAAAACCGAGAATGGTATTTTTCTCAAAATAATACTTTAAGAGGGTTTTATTTGGGGTTTAGAATAGATTGAAAATAAGAAATGGCATCAATATTTCGATGAGTTGTCTATTTTTCAAGTGTTTCGCAAACGAATATTTCTCTCAGCAAGTATGGGAAGAATTTTTAAATCCAATATTGAATGTCTTATAAATTAGTTTATTGTTAGAAATATATAAATCAGAACTGAGGGATTTCTGAAAATATCTCTTATAAGAGAACTAGTACTTTTCCTAGAAGATGACAGATTCTTTGCTGGAATTCGTAGAAGAAATTTACGTTATGAAAGTACCAAATAGTTTGTTTATTTTTTTATTTTATATTTCTAAAGATACCAAATTCTATTCATAACTATTTTAATCTTGCAAAAATTGAACTAGATTTTTTTTTTTGGTAATTTATATCCGAAATCTGAATTTTGCAGTAAAACGAAATATTTTCTAGAAATGTTAATACAGTTTATAAAGAGCAGTAAAATCACGTTTTTTGAACTACTTGATCTAACGTAAATCCTAATACAAATCACGAGAAGCATATTTTCTAGAAGCATTTTTACCACTTCATATTTTCATCTACTGAAAAAAAATAATTAAATGCTGGAAATGTATATTCATAATATAGAATTATTCAAAATAATTGCACCAATTACAAATAGCTTTAACTTCTTAATAAGTAAAGACATGATGAAATAATTTGAATATAATATTGAAAATAGCCTAAAGCTTTATTTGAGCATGTAATAATTCTCTTTCGTGAGTACCTTAATCACAAAAACAATATTCGACAGCCATTTCAATACCTTGCGACATCTTCTTTACGCGTTCTTTCTATTCATTCGTCGCTGAATGCAAAAAAAAGAGACCTTAAGATAGAGTCCATGAGATGAACGGATTTATCGAGGAACAAAATCGGCTTTGAAGACATTTAGACAGTCATTTGAGGAGCATTCATATAGTTATCTAACGCACATCATTGACTGCAATATGGTGCGCAGTTTCCGAAGTGAAATGGACTACTGTTCGGATATTACCCATGTGGTCAATGAAACCACACATATGCAAGCATTACATGAGAATACGATTTACATGAGCTATCGTACCTTTTCCTTATGTATTAAAACTCTCCTTATTTACAATGAATTTATAAGCATTTGAAATCGTTGCAATTATTTGAATAAATAGGTATAACATTGGCTGTGACTGTACGTGAGTGTGCGTGATTGTATAAAATTTTTGTATAGTTTTGTAAAGTATGCGCGCTTGTCACGATTGTATAAAATTTCAGATTATATAATTTCACTAACAGATTATATCATCTCGATGACAGATTATATTATTAACTACAAAAAGAGAAAATGAAATACACTTCAAACCATTTGCAGTCTAATAATTGAAATAGATGAAAATTAATAACAAATAATAAATCTAAAATAAATGGAGTCACAAAAGAAATACTAAGCACTCCAATCATTTATCACATTCTCGCATTTGTCATGTTTCTCTTTGTCTTAAAAATAGCTTAATCGTTCTAAATCTTCCCATAAAACAATTTATGACGGAAGAAAGTTCATCTATCATTGCTGCATAAATTTTAATCTAATTATTGTTTAATCAAACAAAATAATCTAATCTGTTATCGTTATAGCTAGATTTGTTCTGGTCTTTTCCGTGTTCTACTTTTCATAATGAGAAATATCAGATCGCAGAGGTGATTACGAGCCATTTGTGGCAAACTCGTTTTTGTTGTGTTGTTTTTCAATTTTCCTAATGAGGAGATCAGGACGAAAATGGAATTTTTATCGGGGGAGAAACCAAACTCGCATCACAACTATCGAGTTTCAGGGTGGAGATCAAGTAATATTATAAATCGCTTTATTTTTATGGCTTTGTATATAGTATTTTACAAATAATAAACCAGGAATTGAAATAAAAAAACATTTTCAAAGCACACTTTTATTAATTTAAAAAACAATTTTATAAATTCAAAAATACAATTTTATGAATTTAAAAACATACTTTTATGAATTTAAAAACACACTTTTATGAATTTAAAAACATAATTTTATGAATTCTTAAAAGCAGAATTTACTTTCATTCTAATCCTTTCCTGCTTTCAATCCTTAATTTTTATTATTCATTATTAAAAATAATATATAATTTCATGATAATTTTTCTTACAAGTTTGTCACCAGGTTATGACACTTTTAATGGAAACAAGATTGAATTAATTTAGCCAATTAACAGATAATTTAGTTTTGAAAATGAATAGGCTAAATAAAATAGGGCTTTGTTATTGAGTACAAGTGAGTGTACAAACTTTCAAAATTCTAGTATGCTAGGAAGAGACTGAAAAATCGATACAAATCCCCATTTTTGCAAACATTTTATGTTAGCAAGATGAATATAAATAGTACAATTTTTTAAATAGCTTGTTTTATTTTGGTTTTGGTTTTATGCCCTTAAAGCCACCCCTGGCCAATCTATGCAAAGCAAATGGTTAAAAGTAAACTTATTGGGATAAAATAAAATAATTTTAGATTTTTCTGTATTTATTGGAATAAGACATAAAGGCCAAACATAAAAGCATCTGTAAACGATATAAAAATTAAAAAGAATTGGACGATACTTCTTGTCCAAACTAGCAGAGTTAATGATATTGAATAAAATAAAGGAATACGATAAGAAATAAAAATAGAGCATTCTATTAATATAAGATAAATATTAAAAATAGATTGTCCGTAAGGTACATGGCTGATCTCTTGTCAAAGACGATATTCTCTTGTGAGAATGATGAGAACGTTCAATACGGTGAGTAGTCAATTTTGTATCAAAATCTCGCTCAGAAAAAAGAAACTACAAACTAACCAAAGAAGGTTTTGAAAGAAGGCACTTGAAAAAAAATTGAAATGTATTAGATTCGGATAGAAAGGAAGAAAGAATATTCTCGTCTTTTCATCAAACTTTGTTACGATGATGAAGGATAGTAGATTTATCAATCAAAAAAGGAATTGTTGATGATATGAACTTGTTAAGTCATTAATTGCAATATGAAAAAAGGTAAAAATAAATACTTGAGTTGAAGCAAAATAATAATTTATTCTGAAGGATAGGTTCAAAATTTTACCAAATAACAAAATATAAATTTAAAAATGAGTTAATGAAATTCGTGTAAACTTTAACCTTTAAGAAAAATAATATTTCTATTAAGATTTTTTTCCCAAGTTAAACAGCAATGTAAATATGTTCATTTCAGAAATTAAAAAAAATAAAATAAAAACATGACCTTGCTTTTAATTTTGTAAATTTCGATATTATTTATTTTATAATTATTACTTACATTTACTACAGCTTGATTTTTGCTTCTGATTTTATACTTCTGTTAAATCTATTCTTTGGTTAAGAGAAAATCAAGATGAAAATTTGAGGCTTAACATTCTCTACAAAATTTCAATTTATTTAACTCAACAAAGAGTCTTAGAAACAGCTACACTTTCGCCGGAATTAAATATTTAGAAGTGAATAAATGTTTTAAAGTTTATGCAAAATATTTTATAGCATTCCTAAAAGAAAGAAAGCCATTTATATTCCTTTCAAAATTATTTCGAAACTTTATTAAGTTCGACACTTTACAACTTTGAGAGAGGCAAGTTTGTTTAGTGAATAATTACTTAAGATGCATTATTTGCCTCTTATAAATAAATATTTAATATTAAAATTAGATTATTACTTGTTTGAACCAGACACAAAAGTGTTATATAAACTTTTGTGTCTAGTTCGAAATTTTTACTGATTTCAAACTCTTGAGCAAAAGGTTTGTATACATTTTTTTTGTGGCTGTGAAAGATAAAGCAATGAAACTTTTTTTTAATATCCTAGAATTTTTTTAATGTCTAGGGAAATTTAGTTAATATGGAATAGTTAAAGCATTCAAATTCTAAATCTAAATTCAGTTTCAAGATGTAGATTACTATTCACATTATATGCCACCCTCGATCTAAAAAAATCATAATTAATATTTAAGTTCAGCTTCTCCCTCAAGAATCAATTCTTCGACTTCCGCGCCCGAGTGAAATCGCCTGTAAGTGTGGTCAAGATTTGATAATTTATTGATAAATAAAGTATATCAAAAATAATCTCAATTTTTAATCGAAAGCATAAAGTATAGTTTAAGTTTGCAATGCAACTGTCAACTTATTCTTGTCTTTCAGTTATAGTAAAATCATTAAAAATAACAAAGGATATTTATTCTTTGAATTTGCAGACGTTAAATAAACTTGATTCAAAAACATAAGTAAAATTTTATGAATAAAACATGCAAAAAAAGCAAATGCTTAAAATATTGTCAACATTAATTTTTAATTTGCTCTTTGAATTTATAATTAAGATAAATAATGATTCTCAATTTTTATATACTTGACTTAAAAGCTAAAATAATGATTCTTACCTTCACAAAAATCCTTGCATGGCATTATTATATCATCATCCTCACAGTCTGGTTGAAGAAGCTGACAGACGAATTCCTGAGCCAAGGGGTAGCATTCAAAGTCGAGAATTTGCCGGAACATCACAATATCATTCATCACTTCAGACATATTATTATGGCCAACGATGTTTGGATACGATGTGTTATTGTATGGCAGAGAATTGCAGAAAGATACTTCCAATGGTGAGCATTGTCTGGGTATGATCCGAGGCAGAGCAGAACTGGGAGTTGTAGTTAAACCTTCCACGTAACCAGGGTATTGACGTCTAG
Source organism: Argiope trifasciata (assembly GCA_026543055.1). Classification (NCBI taxonomy): domain Eukaryota; kingdom Metazoa; phylum Arthropoda; class Arachnida; order Araneae; family Araneidae; genus Argiope; species Argiope trifasciata. Next base: position 7,372 of record JAPMOQ010051505.1, read on the forward strand.
GGACCCATCTATCCAGAACATCATCCACTGGAGGTTTTCTTTCTGCAATAAACGTTTTAATTAGAAATAGTAATTAGTTTGATTTTTAATGAAGATATTTTTATGACATTTATTTTTTATTGAATAGGCTACTTAAAGCTTCATGTGTCTTGCAGCACAATCATTACATCTGTAAGGACCAGAGTATAAGTGTAGTCATTCATTGTATTTTCAATTGTAATCTTCTTTATCTTAAACACTACTCCCACGAGAACACTTGTTTTTGAGGATGATGGCAGGCGGTCATGGTGGTTGGTTCTCGCCACCCTGGTGACTACAGAAAAAGGTGCATATCTCACGAGGAGAAGGATAGTACCGTGGTCGGTGATGTCCCTTAGGACTCAACCACAGTTTCAGACAGTGCTGCTATTGAGGCTGTCCGAGTCATTCAAATTTTTCCTTGTGCCTTCCGGCTGGTTGGAGTAGCCAGTTTAAAGTTACCTTACACACTATAGCTCTAAGCATTATATACGAATTAATCATACGCCAAATATTAATTTAACTCTTCCCTACATTAAACCGTAATATTATAAGGCAGTGTTTCTCAACCTTTTAGTATTCACGACCCAATTTTCAATCATAATTTTCATCGCCCCCCCCCTCCCCACCGCATACAATAAAATGTATACAATAATAATGCATTTTGAGTATTTTGACGCTAAACCTACACTAGAACCTTAATTTTGAACTTTACAAATTACCAAGAATACGGAAATTTATTGACATTTTGCAACACCGATCCTCAGCATTGAAAAAACAAGAGTCCTATGCCTTTTTATTGCTCTAGCATCCCGCCATGTCGGGCATTCTCAAGGTTTCGCGAGAAGTTTCGATTTGTCTGGAATTTGTTTGGTCAGCTTAAAAGTTAAGTTAGGAGCGTGTGCAGATGTGAACAAATGTTTTCTCATAAGGAGAAGGAGAAAGTTCTATGACGCCAATATCAATTCCAGACAATCTCATTCGAGTCGATCCTTCTATCGCTATTGAATCTATTCTGAATGTGTATATTATATATATTTTTTCGTGTAATTGCAATTCACCGTATTAAATATTCACGGCAGCAGACTTATGCAGAATCATGGGTGAATTTTTAAGCTGGCGTAAGCGAGCGTTAGACGATAGACAAGCATCACCAAGTACACAGACGAGCGTGGTTCTCAAAATAAAATCAAGAATACTTAAATTTTGGGTTCACAAGTACTGAAGTAAATGAAGAAGAAAGGCCCCTGTGTATCATTTGCTCAAAAATGTTGGCGGCTGACAGCATGAAACCTAATAAACTTAAACGACATTTGGAAACGCTTCATAGTGAGTACGTAAACAAACCATAGAATTATTCGAATTAAAATTAAAATCATATGAAAAGCAAAAGTCTTTGTTTAAAAAAACTTTGTCTGGGAATGAAAAAGCTTTAATTGCTTCTTACAAAGTTTCATATAAAATAGCCAGATGTAAAAAGCCTCACACCATTTGTTAGGAGCTTATTTTGCCAGCCGCAATTGAGATTGTAGAAATTATGCTTGGAGATAATTTTGCAAAGCAATTGCAGTCTATATTTCTTTCAAATGATACTGTTGCCCGTCGAATTACTGATATAGCTGAAGATGTAAAGTGTCAGCTTTTGTCGAAGCTACGTGACAAATTGTTTTCAATACAACTCGATGAGGCAACAGATAGTAAAAAAGATGCTCATTTCATTGCCTATGTTAGATTTTGTGATGATTTGTCAGTAGTAGAAGAATTACTTTTCTGCAAACCAATAGAACTCAAAGCAACAGCACTCGCATTATTTGCTATCTTAAATGATTTTATGAACGAGGCAAACATAGAATGGAAAAATTGCGTCAGAATATGCACCGATGGTGCTCGTTCTATGTCCGGAAGATTCCAAAGTATTCAAGCACTTGTGAAACAAAAATCGCCAAAGTGCGTCTGGACACATTGCATGATCCACAGAGAAGCTTGGGCTTCCCAAGAAATGAGTTCTGGTTTGAATATTGTGTTAACTACGGTTGTAACCGTAGTAAATTATATAAAAATGAGACCGCTGAAATCAAGAATCTTTTCCGCACTTTGTAAGGACATGGGTGCAGTACATTCAGCGTTACTATTTTATTGCGAGGCAAGATGGTTATCACGAGAGAAATTTTCAACTTGTTTATGAATGAAGAGAAGAAATAGCCGTTTTCCTAGAAGAGGAAAACAGACCGAAAGCTGAGAATTTTTTTTTTGTAACCATTGAAAATCATTTAGCAATGCTAGCAAAGAATTTTAAAAAGTACTTTCTTGCTGACGACAATTTGATATCAAGTTACAAGTGGGGAGGGATCCATTTCAAATTACTCCCGAAGGACTTTCAATTGAAGAGGAAGAAATCTTCATAGACTTCACGGCAAGCGGCAAAACCAAAACACAATTTAGTAATAAATCATTCTTTGAATTTTGGGCAGGAGTGGATGATGAGTTTTCCGCACTAAAAACAAGGGCATTTCGCATTCTACTACCGTTTTCAACATCTTACCTTTGTGAAACTGGATTTTCTGCTATTTCGTCTTTGAAGACAAAATATAGATCTCAGCTAAATATAGAAAAAGAACTGAGAGTGTCTATTTCTAATATTAAATCCTCCTTCGAAAAACTTTGCTCTGCAAGACAGGCCCATGGAAGTCACTAACAATTATTAAATTTGTTTTTAATTTAGTAAGTTGTTTTCATTTAATAAGTTAATTATTAAATATGTCGAAATGTATTTTGTTTTGTATGTGTGTGTGTTCTTTCCTTTCAGTCACTTAATCAATTTTTTTAAATAACATTTCCCCTTGGATAT
>JAPMOQ010051508.1:0-15148 GCA_026543055.1 Argiope trifasciata
TTGGATTGTTAATGCTATTACTTATTGAAATGACCGCATATTACGAAAATGTTGTGCGGGTTTGATGTTGTTGGATTGTTAATGCTACTACTTATAAAGTGAGCATATATTAAGAAAATATTCGGATTTGGGCTGTGTGATTGATAACGTTATGACTTATTAATCAGCCAGAGTATTAAGAAAGGGATGTGTCTAACTGAAATTGTGGATTGATAACGCTATTACTTATTAAAGTAATAGCGGCCACGGTAGCCTGGCTGGTAGAGTGTCAATCTCATAATTGAAAGATAGCGAGTTCTGTCTTCGTCTCTTCCAAAGACTGCCGTGTTGGCACGTTAAATATATCGTGATTGCAAAGTCCTCCCAGTTCCCATCACAAATTATACCTCTGGGGGTACTGAATCAGGGATGAGTCGGTCTCTGATTTGGATCTAAGTTCTGACTAGCGGATGGATGAATGAGTTCGACCACCCCCTAAAAAGGGTTGTGTCACGTGTGTTCGAGCAAAGTCCTACTTTCACTCTACTGTGCTCGTTCACAACGAAAAGCGCACACTTCTGCCTTCATTCGAAAGAGCAGCGTTCATTCGGGCTTGGTATGACCAAGTGGCATTAGATCCACCACCACCACTTATTAAAGTGACCACATGTTATGAAAGTGTGCGGATTAGTGTTGTTGGATTGAGAAAGCTTTCACTTATTAAAGTGATCACATATTACAAAAATGTTATGGGACTGATTTTCGATTTCAAATCTGCCTTAAATTATTGTTTGCATTGGATGATACCAATCAGTATTTCATGAATAATTGTTTGATAAGATAAGATCGAAGATAACGAAAAAAGTAATCTCCGAAGCAGCAATCAAAAATTCCAAATTAACGAGCCACGCGACAGACAGAGCGTGGCTTTGTCATTTTATTAACAAACTCTGACTCCTAGAGAGCTGCGTCACTCATAAAAACAAACTAACGCTTAAAAAGAAAGCGTTGCACAAAATCTTTTTTTTCTTTCTCTTTCTTCCTCATCTCATTCTTTCTAAAAAAGAAGGCTGACAAGCATTTTAAAAAAGTTTTTTTTTTTTTTTTGCTCAGAGGGAGATCAGAACACGAAAGCTAAAGCCCTCTCTTTTCAAACTACTTTTTGTAAAGAGCTTTACTTTTACGACCTCTGCCGTAAAACCTGGGCCAGAGATTGGAAATTTCACCAAACTGTTTATTTGAGTGGTTTTGCAAGGCTGTTTTTTTTTCTTCTTTTTCTTTCAATTATGATATTGAGTAGTCTAGAAAGTTTCGTCGCGTGGAGAAAGAAGTGAAATTGGATTTAAACTTCTAAAGCGCTCACTAATACGAAGGGTAGATGCTTTTGAGAATATTTTGAGTAATTTTTCATTGAATGTGAAGAAGTAGAAATAAAAATGCACTGTGAAAAATTAAATTTGTAATTTTTAATGCGTTTGTAATTGCATCGCGCGTTTCATTCAATTTCCTCCTTTATATTATTTGTCGGTTCGGTCGAATGCCACTTTGTCATACCAAGCCGAATGAGAGTAGCTCTTTCGAATGAAGACAGAAGTGTGCGCCTTTCGTTGTGAACGAGCACCGTTATGGTGAAAGTTCGACTTCTGCTCGAACACACACGACGCATCCCTTTTTAAGGGGCGGTCGAACTCATTCATTCATCTGCAAGTCAGAATTGAGATCCAAATTAGAGAGCTACTCATCCCTAATTCAGAGGTATCGTTTGTTATGGGAACTTGGAGGACTTTGCTGTCGCGACCTATTTAACGTGCCCCAACTGCCATTAGCCAACACGGCGGTCTTTGGCGGAGACGAGGACAGAACTCGCTACCTTTCGGTTGCGAGACTGACGCTCTACCGACCAGGCTACCGCGCCGTTCTTTTATATGTAGTAAAGTATATTAATGCCGGCGTAATGGCCTGGAGGTACCGTGTCTTCTTAGTGTTCTGGGTGACCTGGTTCTAGAATGGTTCTTATTATGTTGTCTATCTGTGAGTGGTATGAATGTGCCCCCTTGTAAAAAGGGGCTGTTCAAACGAATGTGATGTCTAAGTCGTGCCCTTGGCCCTAGTTGGCGCTACTGAAAAACAAGGGACGCCAATTTAGGCTTAAAATCGATGACAGCGATCAACGGGCTTGTCAATGACAAGTGTCATTTGGAAACAACAACAACAAAGTACGTTAATTGCCAGAAGATTCGAATTTGTGATTTTGACAAATCATCATGTTTAAGACCTAACCTCTATGAGATCGAAAAACAAATTTTTGTAAAATATCTGTCTGTGATTAAAATTGCTCAAGAAAACTTTGAGTTAGACGGGTGAAATTTGGTATACGTCTTTACATTATATTCGCAGATTTTTATCAAATTTTAGATAGATAAGATACTGTTCACAGATTTAACATCTATTGTGTATATACGTATTAAATTTTAAGTTCACAGTCTTTCAATCTTTACTTTCTGTACTTTCAAGCGATAACTCAAAAACAGAGAAATTTAATCAAATCACATTTTCTATGAGATTTCGCGACTATAAGTGTAATTTTGTATGAAATTTTTCTTTCAATTGGTTGGCTAAGAACGATCTTTCATACTATTATTTTCATTTCCAGAGTTTAATCGCCAAACAACTCGCCAAGGATAACATGATGGATTCAGTAAAAATGCAGAAAGAGATAGAATCAAAGACACAATGATTTAAATATATCAAATTTGGTGTAGGATTTTGTGACTACAATTATTGCTTTGTGTCAAATTTTTATTTTAATCAGCTAGGAAAAATGATTTTCGCCCAGGAAAAACATAACTTTGATTTTCAGATACTATTAATGCATGCTAAGGATTAATCGACAAAAAAAACTCGCCAAAGATAGATTCAGTAAATTCACGCCAAAGTTAATATTTCATAACTATTGTTCAAAGTCATATAAGGCGTTCTCTGTCCTCACAATTTTATTATGGAGTATACCTGACAGATTTGAGGAGGCCAATCCCTTTGGTTTATGTATTATTATTGTCTCTTTAAAAAAAATGCATCTCTTTGGATGACAAACTAATGCTGGATGACTTGTATCTGATAAAAAAAGTATTTGGTTCTCAAAACCTGATGCATATTAAGAATCAGATTCTGAACTTGTTAAATATTGATTGTTAATTTGCTTGTCCACTTTCTTTTTTAATCACGTGATGCATTAAATCCATATAACTGAGTTTGCTGTCTTATCTATCGTTTAAAAAGACCCCTGTGGGGCACCTCGTAATTGGGGATGAGATGCTTCTTGCATGGTGGTTGGATCTTGCCAACCGCCGGGCATAAGCGTGGAGATCTGACTCCTCCCATCAATGACGGGACGTACTTCTTACGGGTAGGGTTGTACCGTGGTCAGTGATGGTCCTTAGGACTAAACCGCAGTTCCCGCCAGTGCAACTAGAGGCGGTCTGGTCAGAGCCGGCCATCTGGGGGCTGCGGTAGGTGTTGTGCTCCCGGCCACCGAGACTGAGAGGGGGGGCATCGTGATTAAGAATTAAAACGGTGTTCTGGACAGTAATAATGTTTCACACACTAAATGTCTACAAGCTTGTTTCCATGTGGCTGGCCGAGTATCGAATGACGCCTTTATTAGGCAAAGATCGCAGTAATATCTATAAGAAGACGGGAATTGCTCATTTATGTATAAGGAAATCCCCTTCAGACATGTTCAGGCAGAGCGGCCTAGAAGTCGAGGCTGGGTTCAAATGGACTTGTAAATCATCAGTTTTCTATTTTTGTCTATATCTAATGTAATATTTTTTTACAATCCTTTACATTGCCAGTTACTAAATGTAATAAAGGCTGAACCCGCTTTTAGCAAATCAAAATGAAATAAAGGATTATCTTCGGTCAAGCATATGAGTATAATGCTGAAATGCTCTTGCTATCTTCGATAAAGAAATTGCAAAAAATTGTCATTTTTCTGGAGTAATTAATAGCAAAAACAAAATCTCGCATCTTTAAATAAATATGCAAATACTAGTTTTTTTTTTACTTTTTTAATAATTTAGGGCCCCAAATGTCTTCTTGCATCCGGGCCCCTTCATAGAGAAGACCAACTCTGTGTCTGGTTATTCAGTATTTATTTCTGAGCGCTTTCGGGCGAGACGGATAGTCAATAACATGGAAATATGGCTTATAGTTTTAAAAAAGTTAATGGTTAACAATTATTTATTTTTTATCTATAAATATTTCATTCCGGGCATTATTTCCTTTTACTTACAGTAACTGTACCACTGAAGAATCTTTGCCTTCTTCTCTTTTAACACATTAAGGGCGGGGGATTTTGACGAAAGTATGCTAGGTAAAGGCGTTATCTCATGGCAAAATATCGTCGGCATTTTCCGTCAGCGAACGATAACGAAAGTGACGTCACTTCAAAGTTTCACATGATTTTTTAAATTTCGTTAGCGGACAATATTTCCGACGGCATTTTCTAGTTGGTTAGTAAAAGTTGTCGATTATAAAACTCGCTTGACCGGGTTTTGAGGATAGGAACGGAAAAGTGCTGACGAAATTTCACCGTGTGATAAGGCCTTAACGTGGATCAAATCGTAGTACTACGACTCCCGCATTTCATGTGTTAACTATATTATCAATCTTTTCTTTCCTCCCGACATCCATCCATCCATCAATCGCCGTCAAATCTTAGGCCACCAGGAAATAATCATCAGAACTCCCCAGATGGTGATATCCAGTTTGGAATATATTTTCGAAATAAGCCATATAGAAAATAGTAGTTGCTATTTCATAGCACTAGATGGCAACACATAAGAAATACCTTCATTATAATCACATTTGCTAAAATTCAAAAAGCTATTTTTGTTCTATAACAATTCTAATTGCGTGAATGACCATTTTTTTGTTTTTGGTGGTAAATCAGTTTTTTAATAAATCTGTATACATAAAAAGGAATGTTTGTCTGTATAACTCTTATGCAATGCCGCACCATTCGACCGATTGTGATCAAACTTGATCAACTTATTCCTTACACCTGCGGGATGCTTATTGGCATATCTAAAATTTTTTTAAAAAAATTCCATCTCACCGTATCTTTTAACATAGGATTAATCTCCAAATAACTCGCCGAGGAGACACAATAGATTCAGTATTGATGCTAAATTCAAGTTAAAGGCTAATATTTTGTTGCTATTGTGTGCAAATTCCATGCATGTCATTCTAAGAAGTAGCAACTTTATTACAGATTATGCAAGAAAGTTTCGGGGAGAATGATCTTGAAGTTTTAAAATTTTGATTAAAAATTTAATTAAATTTTAGCGTTTTTCGTAATAACTTCCGAAAATATTAGTACAAATAATTTTGCGCTACCTCAATTTTCGAAATTCTCTTTTCTTGGTATAAATAAATTTTCTACGTTCAATCAATTTTTGAAGAAAATATTTGAGTCACGTTTTCTAACATTAAACTTGATAACTCTGAACGAATATGAAACGAATTACAAGATATAATAAATAGTTTCTTTCATTTCAATTCTTAAAGAACACCAAACTTTGCAATTCTAAAAGAATACACAAATCTGATGATTATTTGTTTGTAGAATGGAGTAATAAAAATAGAATAAACTCTATTTATGCTTCTCCCGTATATATCCTTCAATTTCAATTACTATATTCATTGCCTACAACAGAATAAACACCATACTTCTAATCATTCTTAACTAAGCAAGATAACTATTTCAAATTCCAAACGATATTTGCAGGATTATTTTTTCTACAGCAGCAACGCGCCGGGTGCTAGCTAGTTAAAAATAACTATCGATTTTGATTTATTTTATACACATTTTATCGTGAATAGCAATTATTTGGGGGAAAGAAGAATCCTGACCACATTCTTTACTGGTTTAATCTTTCCTCATCAAAATAAATATTTCCACTTCATTTCCGTGCTTACGAACAATTCCATTATCCCCCATAGTTTTTCTGTGTTTGCTGAAGATTCCCCACCCTCCGCAGAAGATTTTTTTTCCAGAGATAAAACGAATGCCGGATAGAACATCGTTGGATAAAACGACGTCTCAGCTTCCCCCTCGGCAAACGATTTTTTTAAAACCTTCTTTTCGCACTCAGTGTCATAGTGAAAGCGCACTGCTCGTTCTTACCACAACACCTGTCTCGCGGGGATTTTGAACTCGATCATCGATCAGCAGACGATAAAAAAAGGAAGGGGGATTCGGGGCGGAGGTTGATATATAGTCCGGCAGCTGATCCTTGGCAAGGACGCGGAACGGAACATAACTCTCCAAACGAGAGATTTTCTTTCGGAGGAACCCCTCCGAGAAAGAATATTGTAAAGCTTTTCCCACCCCGTTTTTTTTTATTCGTATACCACTTGTGGTGGCTTCCATTTATCGCCAACAATTTGGCGGTTAAAATTTGCGATGGTTTGGAAGCACTTGTAATTCATATTATTCGTTTTTTTTTCATATGTATAATATGTAAGTATACATGTATAGTATAAAAGTGATATGAATTGCCTCCATATTTTTTTCTTGCTACCTGTTTTATAAATAGCTTTATATAATTTTTGATAAGGAATTTTAGTGGTATAAAATTCATTAAACTCTCAAGTCCATTATAAAAAAGAAAAAAAAACCATTTTTGTACTATGTTTGAACTACCTGGTTATGTCAAAGTTATGACAATATGAATTGTCTCCGTATTTTTTTCTTGCGAGCTGTATTTTAAATCGATTTATACAATTTTTAATGAGGGATTTTAGTGCTACAAAATTCATTGAACTCTCAAGTCCGTCATGAATAAAAAAATGCATTTTGATACATTGATTGAACTGCTAGGTGATGTCAAAGTATGTATGTTAAGTCTATAACAAATATGCATTTGGCGAAATTTTATTCCCCTTATTATTCACACCACAGAATCTATATGTTTTACTTAGTAATTTTTTTTGTTTCTGATGATAACATTTAAGATAGGATTTATATTTAATGCTGTTGTCAAAATGAAATGTCATTTAAAAAGTTCTGTTACTTTACATAGTTAGCGAGAGTAACTAAATAAAATAAAAGAACACCAAAACTAATAAAGGTGTCAAAGGCTCTCGAATAAAGGCGTCATCGCTGAGACTGGCTTGCATGGTATAAGTGTGCAATGAAAGAGGAGATTTTAACCTCTGGCATGAATTTAATATTTTGAACTGAATCAATTGTTGTTTCTAATCCTATGTGGTATAGCAGCGAAATACCACATCCATGAAATTAATGATCTCCGAAAAGCCCCAAAATAATAGCTGATCTCATTAGAATCTCAAAAATGGTAAAATGTAAACATTTTAGAATATAATAGAGGGAGACTTGATCTGCCTTACACCAATGATAATCAGCAAAGATCCTCTGTTTTTTTTTGGAAGGTGAGGGATTCGGTACGTAAATCAAAAAACCAGAGAGCCATTTGCCGTTTCCTAGAGATATCCAGATGGTGACCAAACGAAATTCCAAACAATATTTCCAAGATTACTTCTATGGCAGCAACGCGCCGGGTACCATCAGCTAGTTTATTATATTAATTTATTGAGGTTTTTTTTGTTCTTATTGTTGCCAACAACAAAGATAAGTATTGAATATTTTTTCTTTCAAAACTTGTTAAGCTATTAAAATAAGTGAGGCTTTAATAAGTCATATGAGTATAAGAAACTTCTTTTTATTGTTTGACCTCTATTTATATTATACCTTTTTACTTTATTATATATTAAGTACAGATATAGAATTGTAATCCACATAACTCTCATTCTATATTTTGATGAATCATGACACTTCATATTTCCTTCAGTCCAGTTTTTTGACATTATATTTGTCTGCGAATACGATAAATCAAAAATATTACGAGTTGACTGCTGAAAGTTGGAATTAGGAATTATAACCGAAATTGGAGAATTTCTATCAAATTTTTAAAGGGTGATTAACATTATAATTTCAATTCAATTATTTTTCTATCATTCTTAAGAAGTCTATCTGATTGGCTGTTCAAGCACAAAACTTAGTTATCTGTTTTTTGTTGTAATTTGAATTCATGAAATCGAGGAACGTATCGGAATTTTTACTTTCTTGGCGCCATTTTGATAACAATCCAATATAAAATGATCATTTTGGCTTTAATTGTGCTATCTGTCGGATTAAGAATATTAAGAACATGGCTATTTCATTAAAAAAATTTACTATATTATATTCGAAATATGTTTTTGTAACCAACAAAAAGCATTACGACCATATATATTTATATCTAATGTTTTATCTAAGGAAATAAAATCTGGTGTATGACCTTAACATCAAAATTTGAAGTATTTGATATTTTAGACCCTATCAGCCAAAAGAACGTATCCAAATTTATGCTTTCTAAGTCGCTCTGGGTAATGAGGGTGACCTGGTGGTAAGGTATCAAGTTCGAGGCCCAATTCCACCGAATAACCGTCGAGTATTCAGATCTGGTGTACATTAAATCCGTCGAGATCAAACGTCCGTCCTCTGATACAGTGTATAAGTTTAAAGAAGGAGGTGCCATCTCGGATGTCTCCCTCGTCATCTGGTCGCTGTCCAGAATTAAAAGATCCGTCCTATAATAGCCTTAGTGCTCCTTTAAAGTGGAATGCTAATATAACTGAACTAAACTAAACGAATCTTTTATTCATTGATATAATTTTATTAACAAATGAATGTAAAAAATCACTATTTCTGGGTTAGTTGCGCTATCTATTTATTGGATCAACACTTTCACTGCCACTACCCACGTCCGAGATCAGGACAATCTATCTAATGAGATGACCCCTTCTTTGCTATCTGTTAACTGTAGTAGAGAAGGTGTCAACTAATAACATAGATGGTTTGGTCCTAGAAAAGGACGCAATCTATGATTTATCTTGTAGTTGGCAGTCAATGCGTTAAAACATTAAGAATATGACTGTTTCACTGTCATAATTTTACAATATTATATTTTAAATATATTTCTGTAGCTGTGACAAGATTTTATGATCATCCTGCATATTTATATCTAATGTTTTAGCTAAGTAAATTGGATTTGGGGTATGATCTTAGCATCAAAATTGCACTTTTGTTTGAATATTTGGACCAGATCAGCCAAAAGGAGTTCAAACACACACACTTTGTATGAAACCGTCAAAAAAAAAAAAAAAAAAAAAAAAAAGAAACAAGTCGGTTGAACAAAAAATAGGGTAAGAAAATAATTTTCAAAAATAATTCAATTCTTATTTCTTACGAGACCTGAAAAAAGTGAGCAAATCCTTCACAAAAAAATTCATTTTCACAATAAAATTATCATCTCGTTATGAGCGAATATATTTTGTGCCTCGGGTGCAATGTTCTATTTCATTCGAGCTTTATCAAGCCCGTCCCCCTGCAGGGGTGGTGGAAGGATTCAGATAAATGATCCCTGAGAAAGATGGGAACCTCATGGAGAAGGCCCCCACCCTTGAAAAATGGGCTGTTGAGAACCCAGCCCCCTTGCTACTTTTCACTTTCTCTCTCAGCTCCGACCCCCCCCCCCGCTGTAATGTTCACCCCCCTTTTTATTTCTTCAGTTTCTTCCCTGCAATAACTCAGGGAAGAACAAAAGTGGGGTTTCTTTTTCAGCGCCCTTGTTTCGCCTGATGTGTGGGGGGGTGGGGGTGTTGCAGTTCGGAAATTCGGTCGTATTTTTGTCTGCTACTCGCATTGACGGTTATTAAATTCATTTTTGAGGGCTGTGTTGGAGTGCAGTGTAATGTTTTGTTCTGACTCTTCGATAAGTGATTGAAAGATCGGTTGGGCGATTAATGTATAGACTGAATGATTTAACAATTGAAATTATAATGTTAATCACCCGTAAAAAGGTTTTTTGATACAGAAGTTAAAAAAAAAATTTCTTTTTCTATTAAAGATATTTGGTATGCAAATACGATTGCTGTTATTAAATGAGATATGTTTATAATAAAAGAGTTTTATATATATATATATATATATATATATATATATATATAATCTTATATAGTATAATTATCTTTATACATATATAATATAATTATCCGTATCAATAAAAATGAATGTGCATCTGTATGTCTCTTATGCACAGCTCATCCGATTCCGTTAAAATTTCCGACTACTTATTACTTGCAGTTACGGGATGCTTGTAGGCATAATACGATCATCTAAAGCAGAGATGTGCAAACTACGGCCCGCGGATAGAATTTTAATTTGCCGGTTAGAGGAAAATTAAAAGAAATATTCATATATTATATATCCATCTCCTTTTCTACTTTGTTTAAATATTATATTTTTTTCCTTTTTTTCAAAGAGCTGGTAATCTGTTTACACTCTCTATTTTTGTTCTACAAAACATAAATCGAAGGAAAAAAGCAAACACAGGCAGTTTTCAATCGGTAAAGTGTTAAAAGCATAAGTTATTTGTTAGTTATAGCTGTAGATTGGCGCCAACATGCCATTCAACGTAAATTGTGGAGCAGTGTGGTTAGATTTGCAGCTTGAATTAATTGAGTTGCAATCTAACAATCATCTCAAGCAATTGTTTCTAAATATGCCAAAGTTAGAGTTTTATAAAGCATTATCGAAAGTAAGTTTCCCAAATTTAATATCTCATGCCCATAAATCAGTGCTATGTTTGCTTCATCTTATAAATGTGAACAAGTGTTTTCAACTATGAACCTTAGAAAGAATTATTTCAGAAGTAGACTGACAGATGAGCATTTAGCCTCGTTCCTTAGAATCAGTACATCTCACTTCGAACCTCAATATGAGGAACTTTTAAAAATGAAATCGCAATTTCATTCCTCCCATTAATATATTAAATTGTAATACTTGTATATTGTTTTTAAAATTTTAGAAAAATTCATCTTGGTCCGCCAAACTTTATTTTTTCGAGTTATGGCCCGCGATCGAAAAAGTTTGCCCATCTCTGATCTAAAGTATAAAAAATGTTTTCAAATCTATTTGCTCCATCTATTTATAAAGGATTGACCACCAAATAACTCGCCAAGGAGACACAACAGATTCAGTAAGGATACTAAAGGCAAGCTAGACGTTTCGTAGCTATTGTACATAAATGCAATGTAAGACTTTCTCTGAGGTAACGGCTCTATTAGAGTTTTTTTTGTTTAATTTAGTTTAGTTATATTAATGTCCCGTTGTAAAGCAACACGAGGGCTATTTTGGGACGGACCTCGTCATTTTGAACCAAGATCAGATGATGAGGACGACACCTAAGCTGGCACCCCCCTCTCCACACCACATCAGTGGGAAGACGTTTGGCCTGACAGATTTAACGTGCAAGAGACCCCCTTCACACGACGGTTCTTCAGTGGAATCGAGTCTCGAACCTTGAAACCCTCCGGTTCCGCATTCGAGACCTTACCACCAGGCCACCGCTGCCCGCAGCTCTATTAGAGAGTGTGCAATAAAGTTTTAGAGGAACCAATTCGAAATTTTAAGCTAACATTTAATAAAGTTGTAACGTCTTTGCTGTAACTACCGAAAATGCAGTACAAATAATTTTGCACCATCTGAGTTTTCAAAAAATTATTTTTCAACTATATTAAAGATTTTATGGTATAAGTATATTTTTTATGTTTAATGAAGCCCGCTGTTACGATGGCAGCGATTTAAGCCGATAGGATGCATCTCTTGTTTTTATCAGCGTCCTCGTCCTCTGACCGAGGTTCAAAATTACGAAATCTGTACCAAAATAGTCTTAATGTTGTTTTAAAAGGGATGGAAATACAACTAAACCCTGAGAATGTCTTGCGTAGCATTGGCGAAAAATAATTAAGAAATATCAACCTTTAGAGAGATTTTTTTTTTACTGAATTCTATCTTATTATTCTTGGCGATTGATTCCAGGAATGTGTTGTTTCTTTTGACACTTCCTAGTGGATAAGCCCGCTTTTACGAAGACAGCGATTTAAGCTGATAGGGTGCGTCTCTTGTTTTAGTAGCCCCAACTATGGCGAAGATTTATACGACTTTGCCACTTAAGCATCACTCATTCGCTTTCACGACCCCTTTTTACAGGAGGATACATTCACACATCTCACAGATAGAACAGAGGAAGAGCAACTATGGTCGAACCGGGACTCGAACTCAGGATGACGCGCTACCCGTATGTCAGGACGCCGGCTGCTCGGAATTCTACGCTGGCTTGCTTCTTTGCTTTATCTTAATTGTACTAGAGAAGTTTAGTTTAGTTATCTTAACGTCCCGTTGTAAAGAAACTCTAAGGACTATTTTGGGACGAACCTCGTCCTTTCGAACCACGGTCAAATGACGAAGGCGACACCCGAACTAGCACTCCCCTCTCCACGCCACACCAGCGGGAGGACGCTTGGCCTGACAGATTTAACGTGCAAGAGACCCCCTCACAGGACGGTTTTTTGGTGGAATCGAGTCTCGAACCTGAAACCTTCCCGTTCCGAGGCCGAGACCTTATTAATTGGCCACCGCGGCCCTTTCACTAGAGAAGAGAACATCTAATTAGATAGGTGTGAATCACAGGCGATTAACACGATGAACTGCGGGATAAAGTAAAGAGATATAAACTAAATATAGGCATGTTCTACTAGCATCAAGTTCTTGAAAACTTTTGTGGTCCTCTGAACAGAGATTACATGTCACTGAACGTGTTGATCTAATTTCTTTTCGTTAATTTAAGATTTGTCTGTTTTGTTTTTCCCATTAGTATATAAAATTGAGTTTTCTTTTGGACTTCCCCTCATTTAAAAGTGGCATTGCCTGTTCTGTCAAGTTCACAACAGTTCTTCCACATCGCATTTGCTGAGACGGAGGATCGTAGATTAATAACAGGCGTACAATGAATGTCACTGTGTTTACTCTCCTTATTTTGTCCTGTTGTTGTCGTTTCTAATGGCACTTGTCATAAACAAGCCCGCTTACTAAAGAGCCATTACGGTCTAATCCACATCTTTTGCATCGTATTGTTTTTCAGAACTCCATCTTGGGCCAAGGCTACTCACGCATCACAACCCATTTTACGAGTCGAACTTCATTCATACATTTTATTCGCAGATTATTATTTAGATTTGGATCAGAGAATAATTACCCCCAGTGGTATTACTCACGACATAGGGGACTTTGTGACCAAGACGGATTTATACATGCGCCAGCCATCACCACACACGAGGGCATTCAGCCTGCGTGGTTCGAACTCGCAACCCAAGGGATGTGAATCCCACTCCCTACCAACCAGCTTCTCCGGCCTCTTTATTTCAATATGCAGTGTGTATAAATTATTATAATTCAAACTCGTGATTTTTTCGAATCTCCACAATTTAGCCAGACCTCCATTAGCTTGAAAAGCACATTTTTGAAAAATATTTGTCTGTTACTATGTGACGAAGAATAATTAAAACTCTTTTGAGCTTGACGGTTGAAATTTAGCATATGGTCTTTATGCTAAATTCTTAGATTTGTACCACATAATGAGCAAACTCCGTTCAGAGGAAGTCTGTCCGTCCGGCTCTTCGAATTTAAGTTAATTCAATAACTTCCTTTTTCAAAAAAGAAACACGCTAGTATAAATAAAATTCGGTATAAATAAAAATTATATAATAAAAATAAGCAACCCTTTTTACGGGGCGGATTTCATTCATACATTTCATTCGTTCATCTACATATCGTAATTTAGATCTGAATCAGAGAGCGATCATCTATGAACAAGTATCCCCAGTGTTATTACTCTCGATATGGAGGACTTTGTGAGCACGCCAGCCACCACCACGCACACATACGACCAGTGGGGTTGGAACTCGCAACCCGAGGGACTACAAATCAGGCTGCTCTGGCCTTTATTTTGACCAACTTTTCATTATTATATTTTGTAATAATGAATCATGACAAGGAGAAACACTGTGTAATTTGACAAAATTTGATTCACATCTATCTCCTATTTTGAAATAGATTTGTCTGATATCAAGTATCCCTGCCTACTCGTGGATTTTCTGCCAAAGCGGAGGTTGTGCATTCGAGAGTGAAAACAAAATTTCAAAAACTTTCCTTCGTTTCTTTTCTTTTCCTTTCTTTCTTTTCTTTTCCTTTTTTTCCGTTCTTTCTTTTCTTTTCCTTCCTTCCTTTTCTTTTCCTTTCTTAATTTCTTTTCTTTCTTTCTTTTCTTTTCTTTCCTTTCTTTTCTTTTTTCCTTTCTTAATTTCCTTTCTTTCCTTTCCTTTCCTTTCTTTTTTTCCTTTCTTTTCTTTTTTCCTTTCTTTTCTTTTTGTTCGTATAAAAAATTGTTTCTTCTACTTCGACATCGTAAATTACTAATTTTTTTCTTGACTTTACAGTAATGAATTATTGGACGTTCATTCAGAATTTGAAAGAAAATTTCCGTTCTCATAAAAGTGCTTTCTTGGAACTATTTAAATAACTCAACAATTGTAACTTGTGACAATTATAGAATTCCAAAAAATTCAAACTCATAGAACTAATATTTAGATCCTCCCTTCATTGCTTCCATATTTCCCGCCATTTTAACTGGAATTTTTCTTTTAGTTAACCTGTTGGTTTACCACATTTTCAGAACAAAAACATCTTTTCTTTTACAAGCAAAACCACAAAGGAAAAAGCATTCTTCTAAGAATGCTTTGATTTTATTGAGAAAGAAAAACGGATGCTCTTTGAATGGGCGTATTCGATTTGCATGCCTTGGTTCTCTTCAGATGATATGGATATTATGTTTCGTGCTGCCATCTATTGATATTTTGGAAAATTAAAGTATCATAAATAACAGAGGGAATTAGAAAATGAATAAGAATTTTATCACAATGTTTATATTATAGGGTTTACATAATTATATGGCACAATTATTATAAGAACTACAGTTCAAATATTCTTTGTATTAATTTCCATTTTATTTTTGAGAAAAATTCTAATTACAGTTCAATTGACGTTTGAAACTTATTTGGTTTTTTTATCTTCTATTTCCTAAAATATTTTTTTCACATATGAAAATATTATTGTTTATAAAATGAATAAATTAATATGTGGTCTATTTGTAATACATATTACATATTTTCGTATCAAAATGATGTTGCCACATAATGAACT
>JAPMOQ010051509.1:0-10197 GCA_026543055.1 Argiope trifasciata
AAGAAGAACTGATACAAAGTGCTTTTATAATTATTACTTTGACTCAATTGGATAATAAAGTGGAAAGGCCTTATTGAAATCGTCGATGTAGCAAAGCGGGAATTACTTTTAGTAATTAGCTGGATTGATTGTTAACACTGACCTTTTCTAAAGTTGAGTATTGTTGTTGTTAATTAGTGGCATTATTTAGAATTCCCAAACAATATATGAAAGTGTAATTTGGTAATAATTTATGGCACAAAATATAACGACATTGCGTTAATAATTTTTTTCAAATAAATACCAGGTTCTCTAATTGAAAAGATGCAGTCCTTAAAGAAACACGAAAGATGGATAAAACAAAAGGCACACATGATTTTTTTTTTACTTTCTCGTAAACATAAAATAGAGAAAGTATAATAATCGTCAAAAACTTTGAACTCGAGATTTTGACGTTTAATCTTTCACGTTCTAAATCCTTCCTTAGTTCGAAAAAAACATTTTTGGAAAATTACAGTCTGTCTCTGACAAAGATAATTCATAAACCATTTGAGTTAGAAGGATGAAATTTGAAATACCGTCTTTACACCAAATTTGCAGATTTCTGTCAAATTGTGAGCAAAATCTGTTCATAAGAAGTCCATCTGTTCGGCTGTTTGAATATAATATAAAACAATAAATACAAAACAAAAGGAGCAAAACAGATAAAATTCGGTACAAGGATTTAACATCTGTACTGCAGAGATTTGTCAAATTTTGTGGCAAAGCCAAAAACGAGTTGATTGTCTATCGGTCTATATTTTCAGAAATATTTTAACGCACAAGCCGAAAAACACTGTGACTTAAATTTATGAAATTTGCTATGCAATTTTGTGATTATAAATGAAGCTCTGTGCCAAATTTTTGTTTCAGTCGGTTAAGAAAAATATGCTTGAAACGCATAATTTATCTTAGGATACTATTAACGCTCTGAGGGTTTAATAACCAAATAACTCGCCAAGAGTGACCCGATAGATTCAGTAAAAATGCTAAATTGAAGCCAAAAGTTAGTATTTTGTAATTATTGTATGCTTTCTGGTATTATAGGTTTATTAGATAAAGTTTTGGGAAACTAGTTTTTCCAGGGAATAAGACCAAATCAGAGGTAACACTGAAGGATGTATTTCAAGAGCTGAGAAGACATTACAAAGACCATTCAGTTCCCTTAAGGCAAACGCATAGCTTTGATGTCTGAGATGAATTTTTTGAGAAATATTATAAAATATTTATATTTTTGAATATTTGTTTTAAGTCAAATTTATAAATTTATAATGCAAGCATAGTTTTCGGCTTATGTAGTACTCTCAAATACAAAGAGCTAGCTAGTAATAAATAGGAATACGGCTTTGTTACTCGAATTCTAGATCTTTGATCAAATTTGCTGACCATCTTTAATTACTTAATTCTGTCAGTCCATCTATTCCAGAGTAAGTGAAAGCCATTACTGAACAATGTAACGAATTAAATTAATAAATTTTTTTAAATGTTATAGCACAAAAAATATAGTACACTCATACCTAATATAAAGCTTCTTTCCTTCAAAGATAGACCACTTGTTTCTACGAGGGCATTAAGAGCATTAAAAATTTAAAGTTTGGCAAGCTAGATAGATAAAATTTACCTTGTTGACTCTAAAATCGAATGCATGTGACATGTTATGATGAATTTATAAATGCTGCTTCCTTGCATAGTTGATTTCATAGCGAAGAAGATAGTTTATAGATAGCTGTAACGGAAGCTGAATAGATGCCGGATCAATGACTAGACACCTGATGACCATTTGACAACAAATTTGGCAGCCTTGGTGATAAAAATGAAGGATACAGAATATTAGAGAAATTTGGAAATATGCTTTGCTCCATTAGGACTCGAGTTCCAGAGTTTATTATAGAAATTTGCCTTTTTTTTTAATATGCTGCATTAGGACTCGATTTCTAGAGTTTATTATAGAAATTTGCCTTTTCACGATAGCTTCTTCTTCTTGCATCCAGCCACCACTGAACGTAGCAGTATCGACAGGATTTGTTGTGGTCGACTGCTGAATAAGTATTGTTCGACCTTACATTGACCGAACAGTCAAACTAACTTTCCTTTCGGGATAGTAAAAAGCTGTCTTTTTCACGATAGCTACAAGTAGTTTACTTGAATCGAGAGGCGTAAATAGTCGAGTGAATTATAGCGAGTGCTCTCTATGCATTTCGGGCTCTTGTGATTATTTATAAATTATTTTCTATTTGCGAATTCCTATTGCGATTTTTTGCAAGTAGTGCATGTATTTTTTTAAACCTATGCGTCGCATTTTCTTGTATTTTGTTAGAGTTGTAATTTATTGTTAAGTCTTGTCGCCGTACATTCACTGAATGGATTTTTCATTAACAATATGTTACCTCGAATTATAGGCACATAATTAACATGGGAAGTTAATGGAAAAATACTTAAAATGTAAATTTGAATTATTAAACATAATTCAAAGCTAAATACAGAAAGCATCACATCGATCAAAGGGATACAACACCAGATAATTTTTTTCTTGAATTTAAAAATTACAAATCGCATGAGCTCACTTTATAGACATGGGAGAAACAAAGAAACAGAGGCTATATTTTTTGGGAAAAAGGCATCTTGTGTAACTAGATTAACTAAAAAGCAAAGAGTTAAAATAAATTCTTCAAATTTTACATTTAACAATAAATTTAAGTGAAGAAAAAAGTATAAAATGGAATATTTACTTTCCAGTTATATAATTTTTTAAAACCTAATAACTCTCGTTTTTCAGTTGGGT
Source organism: Argiope trifasciata (assembly GCA_026543055.1). Taxonomy (NCBI): domain Eukaryota; kingdom Metazoa; phylum Arthropoda; class Arachnida; order Araneae; family Araneidae; genus Argiope; species Argiope trifasciata. Next base: position 2,801 of record JAPMOQ010051509.1, read on the forward strand.
GGCTTTTAGATTCTAAAAATTCATCATGTACCTGAACCAATTTTTCAGGCATTAAAGGAAAAAAAATCGTTATTTTTTTACTCGCAATTTTTTAAAATAAAGTCAAAAATTGTGTATACTCTTAAATAAATTGAAAAGATTCTTTTAATTTTAAATTTAGACTTTACCTTAAGCGATTTAAAAAAAAATATTAAAAGCATCAATTTTTACTTAACGTTAGCATTAATTTTTAAACGCATAATTCTCTTTCATATTTACAAAAGTAATCTTGAGTTTAAATAAAATACATTCGTAGACTTTCATAGAATAAAATAAAATCGTAGAAAACTTCATGCTATTTTTTAAAATCATTTGTAACTTGATTTTCTCCTTTTATTTAATTAGCTGAGTAATTTTAGAAAATGTAAGAAGGCAGGTTTTTAAAACATACAAAATAATATTATTTTGTATTTTGGCTATTATAAAGTATTTTGGCTATTTAGAATAAATTGCAGCAGGAAATGTTTAAGATGAAAGGTAATTACGAAACAAAATGCTCTGTAAATATTTGGTAAAAATAAAGAGATATTATTTCGTTCAACAGTTATTTTTCTTTAACAAAAGTATTCATTATATAAATATGATTTATTATAATTTTACAAAATTATAAATTGTACCTTTGAATAAATGTTTCTTTTACAAACAAAAGTTTTTTTAAACTAAATATTTTACTAGCCGCCAATTTATTCATTCATTCTTGTTGCAAAGAATGCTTTATAAAAATAAATTTAGAACATGATAATTAAGTATTTTAACCAAAAAGTGATAGCTTAGAATACAAAAGGAAAAAAATTTAACCCCTGTAATTTGGTTAATTTTCTTTGCCGGGATGTAATACAGTTTAACTGGAAAATTTTCAATCTAAATATTTAATGTTTCCTTTTTTTATTTCAGACTTCATTTTTAAGCAAATATTTCCCGAGTAGCATGTTTGGAAATGCTCATACATTAGTAATAATTTAGTTTAGTGTGAATTATTATTCTTTTTAAAATAATTTTTTTTAATCCTTAAAACAGAAAAAGTTTGCAATCATTTTACTTAATTTATTTCTTCAAAATAAAAATTTTCAAATTTCAAAATATTTTTTTTTTGAAAACTTTAACTTTTGCCGCTATATGTTAGTTTTTTAACCAATTTTTTAAAATAAATTCTTACATTTTTTAAAGTTTTATTTTAATTTTTTCTTATAGAAGCATTTAAGCGAACATATTTAATTAAAATTCTCAGGGAACATAATAATAATAATACGTTATGAATTTTAATTGTATTTAAATTAAAAATCAAAATATTTTAATTTAAATACAATTAAAATAAATACAATAAGCATGTTGCTTAAAAAATTCTGTATAAAAAGATTGTTTTTAACGTGATTATGTTTTTACGCTGGCGTGTTTCGTATGAATTTTGTAATATATAAATTTATGGGGAAGATCACTGGATATTAAGAATCCAAATCTAGCACATGTATATTTTCGATGGTTAAAGTATTAAAAACTTCTTTTTATTTGCTATTAATTAAAAATCAAGCGTAACTTTCTTAGGAAAAATATCAAGCTCAAAATATTTTTTAATACATAAATTTTTTTAAAAATGACAATTTGTTGTTATTTAAAACATATCGTTGAATGAGAAATTTTTCATAGTATCTTCAAAAAAACTTTTTAAACTTGAACAGTAATATCAATTTCTTCATAACTAATTTTTTAATTTTAATCAATTTTAAAAATATTTGTGTATTTATATTGCTTAAATTAGGGCTGAGGGTTTTAAAACGTTTTTAAAGTCTTGATTATATGAATTAAAAACTGTACGACATAAAATAATATATATTTTCCTTTTGGCTATAAATACGTAAAATAAATAAAAATACAGTCGAGTTTACAGCAGTTAAGGCTTTAAAGAAATTCGAAAACAAATATTTTTTTCACTTCAACTTTCAGCTACATGTTATATGGTATCGATTAATTTAAAACTCGATTAATCTATCAAAATATTTAAAAACCAATCAGCTTAAAACAATTTTTAAATATTTATACACTTTGCATTCACACAATTAATTGAATTTCTATAAATTGCTTGAACTATAAATTATACAAACAAAAATGGGCGATGCAATCAAGTCAAATGAAAAACCAAAAAACAAATTAAGCCTAAACATTATCATGATGCTCGATCTAGAGGTTGGAATAGTTTTTATTTTTTCAGCTGCGTATAATTTTAAAGCATTCTGCTCGGTATAGTGAGAAGTGGAGCAAATGTCGATAAAAAGAAACTGATTCATCGAAATTTCAAGATACAGTTTTTTTGATGACTACATTATTTTCTTTTTACACATTTTGTATAGAAAAAGGTCAACATGGAATATCTATATCATGAAGATGAACATCTATTTGTGACTTTTTTTTACAAGTTCATAGTTTTGGTTTATTTCGTTATGTGATTTGAAACAAAAATTCCTCAAATCAAGAAGCTTACTCTGAATTTTTAGCGTTTTTTAGCTTATCTTAAGAAAATAATATCGCACAAAAACGATTTTTATGGTCTTTATAAAAAAGTAACTTTTTCAATATATTAATTTCAATTCTGCAAGGTTTTCCTCTCAAATTTTAATTAATTCTTAACATTTAGTTTGAAATAAAATCTGTAACAATGTTTTTGTTGCTACGGTGAAATTCAAATTAATTTTCTCCATCAATCCATTCAATAGCAGATTTTAATCAATGTTTAAATTGATAATTTACTTTTTACAGATTTTTTTAACATTAAACCCAAATTTGAATTTTCCCTTACGCTTTTATAATGTTAGTTATAAACATTTTAATTTACATGTGCAGTAGTTCGTATATTCTAGGAAATTTATATTTTTTTTAGTTTTATTATATACCAAGTGGAAATTTTAAATAATTACACTCCGCAGCAATATCTATAATTTGTTTATAAATTTAATTCCTGATAAATCGGATGTCGCTTTATTCCAATATTTGTTTGTCAGAATTTTTAGAGAAGAATCATTTATTGATTTAACTCAGTTTGATATTATACGTTGGATTTTATAAAGTAGCATTTGAAGATAAACAACATTTAATTTAGAGAAACAATAATAAAGCATTTTAAATATGTTTAAAATGTAATTCCAGTAATGCTTTAGCAATGGTTATTTTATGCGAACGAATAAGAATTTTTTTTTTTAATGAATTGTGTTTGGTAGGTGAGATAGTTTTCATTTAATCGTGGTGATATTTTTGATGTAATTACCGGAAACATTTGATAGAATTCATTTCCATTTCAACTGCGGGGATTTGCTGTTTCATTTTATCTAGTTTGTTCTTAATTTGATTGGATAAAAGTTCTTAAAAATGTAAACTTTTTTATGGATTGAAATGCCGAATATTTCTTATTATTAACAAATATTCTCGTTTTCAAAGTTGAATAAAATTTCTTAGATGGACTTCCAAATGTGAACCGTCAAAGCTATCTACAAGTCGCTTTGGAATGAAACCGGCAATTATGAATTATGATTAGGTGGTATAGATCAGAAGATTCTAGATTTATATTATTACATTTGGGTCTTCAAATTCTGATTTTATTATATCTTTTCAGCCGGCTTTAGTGATCAATTGATTGACCAGAAATATTGGTTCTATTTAATTTCAACAAAATTTCTGATGCATAACTGTATGTTCATGACTCCTTTAATAAAGCGTTTTTAAGAAGCATCAAATGTGATAGAAATTAGAATCAGTCTATTTTACTAGGCTTACACTTGTTCTGCTGAGTAAATAAACATATATATTACAGTGATTCTGATTGTATTATAGTGTTGTTAGTTCTCTGTGAAAACAATTTTCTAATTGCACGTTGTTTTAATGACTTTGTAACCTGGTAAGTAATTATTATTCTTTGAAGGTTAACAATGGAATAATATATTTAAATATTTCATGAAATTATGACAACAGTTTGGTTTGGAAGCGCTACTAACAATTACGTTAAAATATTTGTGAGAATTTGTCAAAATTGAATAAAAACAGCATAACAATTACTAAGCATTTTAACAATTTCTAGGTAAATTTGTTTTAAATAAAGACAATTTTTTTGAATTTTAAAAGTTTATAAAAATTATTTTTGTATAATATTAATGTCAGAAATTTTCCGAAAAAAAAAGCACAAAAATTAGCTTAATTTTTAATTATAGTTAATTAATACTAAATAATTAATTCCTTGTAAAAAAAATTCAAAAATCATTTAAAATGTTGATTTCAACCTTTCAATGTACATTTGTGCCAAACATTTTAACACTTGCTCAAAAAAAATTGGCCAGCAAAGTAAAATTTTAAAATCTCCTATGAAATAAATTAACTGCTACACAATGGTACAATAACTCCTAATTTCATGCCTGCAAGTCCACTCACCTCTTTCTATTTAAAAATCCAATCACGAATAAATGTCTGTAATTATTCTCTATACTGATTCTGTTACAGAAATGGAATCCTTCAAAGAGGAAGCTTCTTAAGCAAATTGAGATATCACTTAGATTCCATTTGAGCTTTAGGGACTTAATTATGACGATCAGAGAATGGAATTTACCCGGAAATATCATTATTTAAAGAATATTTTGGATCAGGAATCGATTAAGTTATATATGATCCTTAAGTAAACAAATATATATATATAAAAGTTTACATGACTTGTAAAACACAAGAAATATCAAATAAAATACAATAGGATGTAGTAAACGAACTGAAAAAGTTGTAATAGCTCAAAATTCACCACAAATTTTAATGAATTCGAAATTTCAGTCTTTGCCGAGCTAAGAAAATTCTAATTTTTGGAATTCAATCTATTTATCTTTAAATATGTCTGTATGAAAGCGTATAGTATTTCTCAGTAAGACAATGATCTACATGGGTGAACTTTGAAATATGAAAGAAACTTTTGAAATTGAATTTTTTAAATTAAACTTTGAAATATTTATAAAAATTTTAGATATCATTAAAAAAAATTCAAAATTTAGAGCCAATTTCATTAATGCGAAGACGTAGTTACCTAAAAGTCAACTCGTTTTTTGGTTTTTAAAAATAAGTCACCTTAAAAAGTTCTTTCAGAGACATTTTAATATGCCATTTACAATTGAAATATTATATACCTAGTGGAAATATTATATGCACTATCAGTTATTATTTTCTATTGCTAATCCGATAATCGTAGTTGGAATAAAAATTAAAACTTTAATAAATTGTAAAAGTAGGGGGAAAATGGTAGTTAACAAATTCATATCAATGAAATAATAGTTTTTCTCTTTTGTATTGGAAGTATAAAAAAAGTATTGCAATAGTCACAAATTTTTTGTCTCGTGATTATGATGAATCTAGACATTTTGGGTATTTCTGTTTAAAAATCACATTTTTGGAATCATGTATGTCTGTCTGTGAAAATCACTTTGAGCTAGACGTAATTCATTTTCAATATCATCTTTATTCCATATTTTGCAGTTTTATGTCAAATTTTGAACGAAATCCATTCAGAAAATATCTATTTGATAGGCTGCCCAAATATAAATTAATTCGATAACTGCCAAACGAAGAGACTGATAGATCGAATTGGAAACACAGTTTAAACTTTCAAAGCTCACATATCTAATGAATTTCGAACCAACACTTCTAAGGGGTAGATCGTGTGTCGATCTGTAGTTTCACAATTATTAAAGGCGATAACCCCCCCCCCCCCCCAAAAAAAACCAATGACAATATATATGAACAATATATGAAATTTGATACGTGATTTTGTGCTTATGATTGCAGACCTGCTCAAAATTTTGATTTTAATTGAAGCAGAATAAGTGTTTAAAAACATACTAGTTTTTCTAGTATTCTTATATAAATTGTATTCAGTGATTAAACGCCAAAGGTATTCATTATCAGCCACTTGTATAACTATCATTCCATAATGACTTGCTTTCAATAACACACAAATAATTCTAAAAAAAGAGCACGGACAAATTTTTTCTTCGGATCGCAGTTTATAACCTTATTAGTCTGGAAATATTTGATCCACGAACATTAAAATGAACAAAGCCAAACCACAAATCATTCTAAGTTCCTGCTAGAAAACAGCAAACAAAATGAAAATGCTGTCTTCACTAGTCATCTGAGAGAAACATTCCAAACTTTTAGAGAACATTAAATTTTCCAAAACATTTTATTTATGATAAACACTTTTATAGATTTTGCTACATCTGCTCTCAAATTGTTGCTTATTGTTAAAAACTGCGGTGTATCGCTTGTGGTGTCAGCTTGTTACTTACAATGTGTTTCGGAATCATATGTTCAATTATTTTTCGATTTTAAATTTTAAAGCAGAGGAATAAGGTATAGCATATGAAGGAGAATGGGATACATTTATTCTAAATATTCAATTTTTGGGACAAACTTATTCAACTTTTCCGTTTTCGTAACTTTTACAGTAAAAAAAATGTTTATAAACCAACCAGAGTGCATATTCACTAATAAAGGTGTTAGACCAAAAAATTCCTTGCGCACCATTGGCATCGGATGGTCACGAAAAGTTAATTTTAACCTAAATTTAGCATTTTTATTGAATCTTTCATGTTATCCTTGGCGAGATATTGCAATTCCTTTACCAAATTTCATCCATCTATTTCAAAGCCTTTTTGAGTTATCTTTGTCACAGACAATTTCTAAAAGTGTAGATTTCGAATTCACGAGAAGATTCATAAAAATATCAAATTCGGATTTTTTGAAGATTACTATACTTTCTATATACTAATACATACAAGAAAGTATAAAAAAAGAGACTTCTAAGCGGTTTCTTAAACACAGACATTAAAAAGATAACAGCAAGAAAAAAAGTAAGGGAAGTTAAAATTAATTAGTAAAGTATATTTCAGTTTACCATGTTTCATCACAAAATTATATTACAAGCTCGATTTGAATTTAAGTCCAACTCCACATCATGTATTTTTCACTGATAATTTTTAGAATTCCGTTATTATATAACCTCTGACAAGGTCTTCTATAGCATAGAAATTTATTGTTGTCAGTTATGGTTCAGTTGAAAATATTATCATATCTTATTTTTCACAGCTATAACAGTTTTTAGTTTTTGGGAAGTATTAGGTTGTTCGGAAAGTAATTTCGTTTTTTCCCGACAGAGGATTTAATTGTATTTTTCGCACCCAATTTCATACTTAAACCGCAAAATCATTTTATGTTTTAAGAGCTGATATAGCAAGGCTTGAGTGTGAAAAAGTGCAGCTGATTCTTCGCAGTAGTTTTTGGATGGTGCCCTTTTAAATATGGAGAGCAATAAACAGCATTTTCGTCATTTTTTTCTTTTTTGC
>JAPMOQ010051511.1:0-50135 GCA_026543055.1 Argiope trifasciata
AAAAATAAATGAAATAAAACCTATTTATGAAACAAATCTAAATTAATATAATTATGTAAACGAAACTAAAAATTATTTCGAATTCGAACATTTCGAATTTAAAATTTAAAAAAAAACAATCATTTTATTTAGTGAGCACAAATGCAGTTGCAACTAAAATACAGATGAATTTAAATTAATTAACAAAATAAGCCAAGCAAAAAGGGACACAACCGAATTAAAACTACAACCAATAGAAAAAGAATCCGGCCTGAGGATTTTTTCAATGGTCACCCTCAGGCAAAGATTCAAAATAAGTTATTTTTTCTGTGAGGAAATCGGACAATGTCCAAAAGTATTGACCCCTCGTGACCCGAAAATCCCCCAAAAATTTAGGCAAAAGAGACGTATGGAAACAAAAAAGTGCAAGATCTGTCCACTAGCAGGTAGAGAACAAATCAATGGTGAAAACGCAAATTTACAAATATTCTGTAAGAATAAAGACCTGATAAATTGTATTGAATGTAATTTAAATTACATAGTCAAACTAGCACCGAACTTAATCTAAGAATTAATAACCATAGATCTGATATTTAAAATTTTATAAAAAATAAGAATTCTGACTTTGAACTAGAACACTTTCAATGTCATAACTTTAATAATAATAACATCTACATACTAGAAGACAATGTTAATGACTTAAATAAAGGACTAGACCTCAAAAATATTTATATTTGTAACTTAAAACTTTATTTCCTTATGGTCTGAAGAACAAATTAAATGGCGAAGGTTATGGGGATATAAACAATTCATGTATCTATAACAAATTTAATACCTTTAAAGAATTTTTGAAAACAGAAAACTTTAGTAAAAGATTTATAAGAGGTGAAGGTGAAGGGAGTAATTTTCAGATTATATTTGAGGAATTGCTGAATTATTATAATCTGGATCATAACGAAAACATTCACAAAATTAGGAAATATATTTTTGCTTGGAAAAAATCAAATCAAATGGTTAACAAATAATAAACTCGATGATTTAAAGTTTAAAAATTTTTACACTAAATGTGTAATTCTAGATCTTATTAAATTTACGCTTAATATTGAAAAAAAAAACACGATTTATTAATTAATAATGTAAATAATTTAAACAAAAAATTCTGTGTAGTTAAATTTTTGGACATTGATTATGAAAAACTAAAGTTACCCAAAATTATGTAGATTAACAAAGTTTTCTTTCCCTTAAAGGATAATACAATAGCTTCAATTACATTTAGTTATTCAGCAACTTTAAAGAAAAAAAAATTGTAACTATAATTAATTACTATTGTAAAAATTCAAATTAAATAAATAAAATCGATTGCTATTGTTACAAAGAAAGATTATATAGATGCTGATAAAGGGTATATAATAACAAAGGATTCAAAAATTATAGATTCTAACTCTTTAAGAGATCTAATGGGAAGGGGAACTAAATTTAGACTCAGAGAAAAATTAAACAGTAAAGAAATCTTAATTTCTATCGGGCAGGATTTAGATATTTTTAATTCTAAATTATCTAGGGAATATAATTGGCCCCAAAGGGTTTCAAAGAATGGAAAATAAGGATTTTAGAAGAAATTAAAGCAAAGTATAATGCGGGTAAAGTCAGAACAAAAAAAAAGGGAATTTATATTAACAAATTTTTAAAAAATGAAATAAAAAATTTAAAAGAGAAATTTATCATCACAGTAATAGATAAATCGGCAAATACTTTCTGTATAATGTGCAAACATTATTATTGATCACTCCAAAACTTTCTCTCATAATCTGTAATAAAGTTGTTACATCTGAGAATGACTTGCATAAAGATGAGTAACATAACTACAAAATATTAACTCTTAACTTGGATTTAGCATTTCTACAGTCTCCTCAGCGAGTTATTTGGAGATTAATCCTTGGTAAATAGATGCGGTTGAGATTCGAAATTTTTTAACTACTGGTGAAAAGTAATCACTTTTGTCGAATGTCTATGTTACAGGACTACAAACCAAAAGGTCCCAAGTTCAATGGGGTCGATTCATGATCACGTGACAAGTACCAAACAAAGCGTTTGTGTCCAATTTTTGAACAATTCTGCGCATGTCAGGATGTCTGCCGATAACGTTGATTATCGACAGACATATGACATATTAACACTAAAGTTAAATATTGCACTAGCCGAAAAAATAAAATATCAATATAAAAATATTTTGATTAAAAAAATAAATTAACATTTTGAATTATTTTCTCAAAATTTTCATAGTAATGTAACTTTACTTATTACATTAAATTTTAATTAACATTTTCAATGTAATTATTGTTTTGCATAATTAATTTATATCACTTTTTAATTAGTTTGATACTGTTTTATTCTGTCTTTCCCCATACCTTTTTTTTTATTCAAAGGATACATTTTGACAAATGGCTATGGCAGTGTCTTTAAAAGAATATATATGTTCTTTTGTATATATTAATCAAATGTTATTGAATGTTGAATTTCATGAATACAGTTTCTTTTAAATAATTATCATTTTCAAATAAGTTAACATTTTTAAGCTTACTAATAAAATTATTGCATTTTTTTCTTATATAATTATTTTTATTAATATTGAGACTTTGAAGTTTTCAATTTGCTCAGAGGAAAGAACATGAAACTCAAATTTGTATATATACACTGAATAAATAATGATTACAATTCCAAATTATACAATATAAAAGGTATAGATACCATTTTTAAATATATGCAGCTTATGAATGAGTGGTTTCGTTTTAATTTGTAGAAATAATTGAAAAACAAGCAAGCAAAATCACAACTTCATAATTTTTATTTACACATTAAAAAAAAATATGGATAAAAAAAGAAAAACTATTCAAAAAAATATGATCAAACGGATTTTTTTTATATAATCACCTATTAAAAATGACAGCAAAATTATTTATTATTCTAGACATTTAGAAAGAATTTAAACATAGCAATGGAGCTAATAAAAGACGCCAAACTCACTCGACGCTAAACAATCATTCGTCTCTTCGCAGACTCACTAGTAGAGGAGTATTGTGGTGTATCTTAATAAACCAGTAACAGCCAATAAACATAGGTGATCACTTTTATCTAGCGGATATGTTACGCGGCTGTAAATCGTAAGGTAAGATCGCGAGCTCAATCCTTGGCGGAATTCAACTTCTATCTTTTCGCGACTCCATAAATACCACCAGCCACAAGCTCTCTCCATCAGCACCCCAAAACCGTCAAACTTGCTTGACGAATCTGCAACAGCAACAGCTTCCACACGCTCCCTTAACGCTTGGCGCTATAAATCACTCGTCCCTTTCACTGGTGGGGGAGTGTTGTAGTGGCATCTTAATAAGCCAGTAACAGGCACTAATGATCACTTTTGTCGAATGGCTATGTTACGCGATTACGAACCAAAAGATTCCAGGTTCGTTTATCACTCAATCCTATCCGCTACATTCTTTTTCTCGTTTATTTATTGATTTCGTCAACTAGTTAGATTATGACTTATTTTAAATTAGCATAATCTGCTTGATAATAATATAAATTCGTTTCAGCCTTTCTGTGATCCAACAAATCCTTATACCTTTCCCCTTTCGGCTATTTTATTCTGAATTAAATGGCATAAAAATTCTGGTTGGCAACTGCTGTGACCGTTGCTGATATCTATTTCGCGCGAATATGACTAATTTTAAAACAATACGGCGAAGTTTCGGTTTTCTCGCCGTTGATTATGAAAAATTACAAATCCTGTATTGTCTTCAAATTATTTTTAGACATCAAGATTTCTTTCCCTTCGTACTCTCTCATATTATGAAATTCAAAAGCAACAAGTGGTTTGAAAAAGGTCGCAAGGGAAATTGCTCCCTTTTTGGTACCTCCGGAAATGTCTGGAAAGATGCACTCATACAAAAAAAAAAAGAGAGGGGGGGGGAAGAAAGAAAAGGAAGGGGAAAAAAAGACTTTATTGCTCCCCTATCCTTTGTTGCTTGTTGGCTTATTTAAAAAAACAGATGGATATTTGAAGTAAAGCATTCCATATTTAGTTTTATTCCTGGTGAGTTCAAAATGTTTCAAAACAAACAAAAAAAGTTTTATTTTATAATGCTATGAATTTTAAAACACTAAAATAATAGAAATGATTTCTAAAATTTGTAAATTATTATTTTGTTAAAACAATAAAAATATTTAATTTTTAATAATATTAGCACAAATCGTTATTTGCAGCTGCTCAATATTGTAAGATGTTCTCAATGCTGTTCATTATCATGATTATATCTTAACGATAGTTTTGGATGCCGTGTGATAATAAAGAACATAGTTTGTTAGTTTTTGTTTCATTATCTACAATTTAATGTTGAATGTGACACTGTTGTTTTAGTTTTAGTTTTCATCTTTCCCACTGCAATCAATCTTGTCCGCGTTTTTTGTTTATATGATTTCATATTTTCCCTATTAATTCCTTATATCTTTCGTTTTCATGTTTTTAATATACTTACATTATATTTTAACTGAAATTTGCCTAAATCTTATGATTTATATTAATTAAGAAAATACAATTTTAAGTGAAATCAGATTATAAATTTTTAATTTTAATAAAGCAAATAAAATTCTACATTGCTTAAATTTTTGTAATTTTTTCATTAATAAGTGGATTAAAGTTTTTTTTTTAATTAACAAAGCTAATAGTTTAACTTCATGGAATTTATTTTTCATTTTACTTCTGAAGACTATTGTAAGAAAGGTAAACAAATATCATGATTACAGAAATATGCTTGTATGTCTTGTGTAATCATATAATATGGGTGTAAATTGATTCATATTTTTAGATTTAATTTTCTAATGCATTTAATATAAATAATAAAAATATATCTAATAAATTTATTGTCTTGCAGATAAAGATGAGATGTTACCATTCTTTTTCAAACTGGGTTCCAGTTCAGAAATCCTTCCAGAATATATTCAGTAAATCTTTAAGGTGGAATTCAAGTGCTCCTACCACAGAAATTTATGCACATTCTGAATGGATGGCAGCCAAGCCTTTTTCAGAAATCCCCAGCTTATCTATGTTACCTCTTGTTGGCACAGCTTGGCATTATCTGCCCATCATAGGTGAATTTGTTTCTTTTTAACCCTTATCAGATGATAGATTTTTTTTACATATAACATAGTTGATAAAATGCCATTATAACCTGTGTAATAAATATTAGAAATTAATCTTGTATGTCAAAATATAGTCTTCTAAAAAGTTTTAAAAATCTATATGCTTGATGTACTAGATTAGTTACAAATATGAAATATCCTTTCGAATGTATCTTGTCTATAAAATAATTTGTAAAACAAAACTGATAAATTTGCGTTGCTTAAAGTTAATATTAAAATGAATAGCACAATTGTCGTTACTTGTTTGCTGAATTTCGAATTTTATTTATGCCTTATTTTAATAATGGGAGAATAGATGTTATTCTGTATTTTTTATTATGCATTACTACTTAAGGAGAAATTAAAATCTGATTCTTTTAATAGTTTTATTCCTTGCTAAAATCATTATATTTAATTTTATTTTAGTTAGCAAAAGTTTAATATTTTTACTTGTAAAATTAATATAGTTTAATGTATAATATAATTTATACTATTGATTTAACAAATAAAAATTGAATTGATGTATTTATTAGACTTTAAATTTGTAATTACTATTCTAAAATCTTTATATAATAAATCTTTTTTAACCTTTTAGGACATTATCAATTAGATAGACAGCATCTTGCATACCGAGAGAAGAGAAAGCTGTTTGGTGATATTCATCGTGAAAAATTTGGAAAACTTGATATAATAATAACTTTCAATGCAGATGATTTTCAGACAATTCAAAGAAATGAAGGGAAATATCCATATAGAGTACAAATCGATTCTGTTGCAACTTATAGAAAATCTAGAAAACAATGGTTCAGCACTGCAGGTCTCATGTCATTGTAAGGTTCCATTGTAATTTTTATTAATAAAATCTTTATTTTATAAAGAATATACACTGTAACATTAAACTCTTAAAATAAAATATACTTATATTTTCAAAAGATTTCATTAAAAACATGTTCTAATAAAACTTTTAATAATCTAATAAGATTGCTAATTCAATATAATCTTTACATTGGCCATTAGAATTTTTAATAGCTTAAAAATATATTAATTTTAATAGCTGAAAACTTTTTACAAATTCTTTTTTTTTTCTAACTAAATATCTGCCTTTATAAATATATGTTTAATAATATATATTTTTTCTTTTTTTAAAAATAATTCTTTGTTGTGTAGTCTTTACTTTGTCATTTTTTTAAAGATATTTGTTCAAAATCAATTTCTTTTTTAATCTGTTTACTGAATTTTTATTGAACTCTTTTTTAAAAATCTGATTTATTTATTAAAATGTTTTATCTTTTTGTTTTGAATTAAACTCTGTTCCATTTGTAAAATCGAGTTTCTGATAGTGGCCTGTCAAAGCTTTAGTTGTTTGTTTGGATGTCTTTATAAGGTCATTATTCAAAATTGATAAATTATTGTTTTGTATTTGGAATGCCTTACTTTTTAAAACTATTAAAGTATTTTTGAATTGTTACACTAATTATATTTATAATTTCCTTAACCTGTTTATGCCTACTGTTCCATTTTTGGAACACCTCTCACATAAAAGTTATTTTTATTAAATTTTTTACCTAATATATAGAAATTTAATGCAAAAATTCCAATTTTTTTAAACCTTAGGCATAAATAGGTTAAATAATAATAAAAACACACAATTCAAGTGACTTAAAAAATAATACCAATTTTTTCTTGTATCTTATCAGTATCTTAAACATCATAGTATTGCCAAAAATTTTTGAAGAAAATTTTTTTTTAAACAACCATTATGCTGAACATTTATTATTTACCTCAGCCAGAAATTTTCATTCTGACTTTTTTCTTTGATTTTAATAAGAAAAATTTTTCAACTTGCTTTCTGACTTTAAAATGAAAACTTTGTTTTTATGTAAGTCTGTATTATCATTGTTTAAAAAGTGAGATTTCTTTATTAAATTCATTTTTATTATGAAAACAGTTGGAAATAACAATGTTTTATTTGGTTTCGATGAATTTAATTATATGAAATTATTATTGCACATTAATTATCATACTTATTTTGAAGAAATCTGTCAGTTGCAATTTCTCCCAATTGTTTTCATGTGTTATAAATAAAATGTTCGACTTTTTTATCATCTATATTTTAGATCTAGTATGAAATAAAGTTATATTTATTGTTACATGATTTATATAAAGTTGTATCTTGTAGACGAGGAGAAGACTGGGATCTATTAAGAAAAAAGTCTCAAGCCCATATTTTGAAACCAGGGCATGTTATTAGATACCTGAATCTCTTGCTTGGGGTTGCTGAAGAAATGGCTGAAAGGATTTCAGAAATTATAGATGTAAATAATGAAATTCCAGACTTTAGCGACGAATTATATAAATGGACTCTCGAATGTAAGTTTTATTTTTATCTAGAAATCCACTTTTGTTAGCTTTTTTAAAATTTGAATAGTATAAATAATTTGAGTGTGTTATAGAAAGAGCTTTAAAATTTTCTTTAGTTGGTTTATTCCTTACTCTAAAATATTCTGTATTTCATATATTTTTATAAGATGTTTGGCATCTGAAATTTCCTTTACGCTCTTGAACAAATCAATAAATGTTTCAAATCAAAAATTTATATATTAAAAAATAAAGTTTAAAATTGGTAATATTCTTTTCAAACAAAGATATGATGTTTAATTTCTTGATTAGTCTTCATACTTTTTTAATGCTAATCCATTTTGACATACTAGCTTATTTGTCTTGAAATTGTAAGCATTTAAAATCAATTAAATCTCTTGTCCTTATTAAAATTTCAAATCATAGTTGATATTTAGCCTGAAAAATTTCAAGAATGTTAAATGTGCATTGTACTTCCTAATTTCCTTCCATTGTAAAAAATTTCTTTTGTAATTTGAATTAAGAAGGGCAGTAATTGAATGAAAACATAATTGTAAATATTTTCATAATTTTAACAAATTTAAAAAATGATTACAATAAGAAAAATAAGAAAAAAAAAATTAAGCATCAAAATACAATAGGAAACAAAAAAATGATTTAGAAATCTCAGTCCTTATAAAATTAGTAATTGTTATATTTGAAGGAACAATAATAAAATCCTCTACTATTAATGTTCTTAAGAAAGGTTAGTATAATTTTAATAATCGAAAAAGTAATTAAATAATTCAGGGTGGTAAAATTAGATTTTTTTTGCAAGAACCCATTTTTATTTCTAACAACGTTAAGTAACGTTAAACAATCCTAAAAATTTGGTTAAAAAACTATTTTTTGAATAATTTTACAAAATATAAAATCGTATAATAATTTGCTATTACTCTTGGTAAATAATTTCCTGAAGCTATGCTCCAAAGTTTTTACAGAAAAACATTAAATTTTTGGTTAATTTTCAATAATAAATATGATTTAAATTTTGAAAACCTATAAAATGCATTCCCACTTTCCATAATGTGTGTTAAAATTAATCGTTTCAAGTGTATCCGTCTTCTGTAGAATACTGATACGAATTTCCTTTTATTACGAGAAATATATATAAAATAACTGCTGATGAAATCTTAAGATATTTCTTTTTCTTTACCATTTGATTTTATATAATCTTTGACTTATTTACAGTAACAGTTTTTTTTATCTTATTCTACGACATAAAAATTTACCAGGTAAACTACAAAGTAAATTTCATTAAATGTCTAAATCATTTGTGTAACCTGAAATAAATCCAGAGGAAAATATTTCGTGGAGATGTATATTTACTCTGTAATAGTTAAATTGTGCATTACTAAATTATATATTTGTCCAGGGTTGTTTACGAATTAATTGATTTAATTATTATATTTTAAGGGTTCAAATTTTACATATGTATTGAAATTAAGGACATCTTGTTTAATTCTTTTTTATTGTTTTGTTAATATTTCATTTCTTAATTAATAATAAAATATTGCTTTACTAATCATTGACACCTTCTTAGCTGTTTGCTTAGTTGGTCTGGATACTAGACTGGGCTGTTTAGAAAGAAATTTACCTGAGGACTCAGATGGGATGAAAATGATAAAGGCTGTATTGAATCAGTTTGAATGCATGATTAAACTGGAAGCATTTTCAGGTCATATACAATTCTGGAAAAGTTTACCATCTCCAACATGGAAGAAATTTATTAAAAATTCAGATATATATTCAGAGTAAGAATTTTTCTCTTCTTTTGGCATTTTCAATTTCACAAGTTTTGTGAAATATATTAAAAGAAAATTTTTAAAAATTTTAATTCACTTCTTGCTAACATTTAAGAATTTTCATTTTTCAGAATTGCTTTTAAGTACATAAATAAAGCTATGTCCAATTTAGAATCTTTCGAAGCAAATGAAGATAAGCCTTTAACTCTACTCCAAGCCATGTTAAAAGAAAAGAAATTGGATGTTAGAGATATTATGGTTGTCATTGCTGATTTTTTGATGGCTGGTATTGAAACGGTAATAATTTCTTCTACTTACTCTTTTGCTGAGAAATTTAATATCTTTCAAGGCAAAATTAATCTGACTTGTAGTATCTTCTTAAACTTAAAATACAATGTCAACATTTATTCAATAGTTTTCATTTCTAGACATGAAATTCTATAAAAAATTGACTCCTTGTAAAAATAATAAATTTTGTGAAAAAACCATGTTTTTTTGTATTTAACAAGTGAAAATAATTTTTTAAAAAGATTCAGTCTTACAATGATTTAGCATAATGATTACAGTTAATTAAATATATTATTCAAAAATTCTAACTATTATTTAATGGTAAAAACCCAGTTCTTTAAAGTACTTCTTTCTATTTAGACAGCACATAGTGCTGGTTTTCTTCTGTATCATCTGGCCAGAAATCCTGATAAACAAGAAATTTTGTATCAAGAAATTGTGAAACTTCTTCCAAGTAAAGAACATAAAATCACTGAAAAAATTTACAATGAATTGAAATACTTGAATGCTTGCTTTAAAGAGTGCTTACGGTAAAATTTTTTGAAACTTTTTATATACATTGCATAAATTTTGTTTCATATTATTTTTATACTTTTAAAGTAAAAATTTAGAAACATATACAATCCAGTATTAAAAAAAATATTTTGTAATCTTGTACAAAAATCTCATTTGTTATGCAATTTCAATATATATTTGATAGAAGTTAGAATTATATAAATATATATTTTTTTAAATCCTTTGTAATATTTTTAAGTTTTCATGATGCTAATATTCTTTCTCTAGTAAACTAGTAGACAGATTTCCAATTGCTTCCATCTAAATTAGTACATATTTTTCAAATGCTTAAAAGAAATTTATTATGCTTTGCTATTTGAGTGCACAATTCATTTTTATATTATAAAAAATGGATATGTTACTAGTTTCCTATTTCGGTATATTTCAATAGAAGTTCAATTCCATATTAATTTACTTTTCCATCTTTTGACAAAGTTTCTCACCAATATCTAAAACATTATTAATCATGTATTCTGTAGCATTTGCTATGTTTTTATTTTGAATGAATTTGCAAACAAAGAAAACCTCTTACTCAGTAAATTTTAAAATTGGTTCAAGTTTTTCAATCGTGTTTAATTATAATTGAAAATTTGATATAATGTTTTTACTGTACATAATTTAATTTTAGTTATAATTTGGTCTGTATAAAATAATTTTTTCATGAGATGTTGGAAAATCATCTAAAGGTTTGAATTTTCCCTCCTGTTTAAATGTCTTCCATCTTAAGAGACATTGTATTTTTTTTCTATATTTATTATAAAAATTCTTCATTTTCAATTATTTAAGAAACTGCTTTGTTTATACCTTAACATATTCTTAACTTCCTCTTAGTTTTTTTTAAAGGTGTTCTTAATTTTTTTTTAACCTGAAGCTTTCGAGTATGTGTGAGGTGGAGTAAACAAGAACAATGAATTGAATTCAAATAAATCTAACCTTTTGTCTTTTCATTGTTATTTGAATCCTGAAGAGGATCTCTTTATTTAAAATTGGCTAGTATTTATTGTATCATAATTTAAGAACAGTTTTATAAAATATTTATATTTCTGAATCTTTGAGACAATATATTTAACCGTTATAAATTTCTTGCATACAAATGGCTTTATAATCACTAAAGCTGGAACAAATGTGTTTTGGGTATAAGCCTGCTTAAAAGTTTTTCATATTTGTGTATTAAAATTTCAAATTGCCTTAAATATTTTTAAATTCCAACATTTATATTTTTAAAATATTCTTTTCTCAGATTGAATCCTGTTGTTGGTGGAACTGCTAGGACCTTGGTTAATGATTGTGTATTAAGTGGATATCAAGTTCCTGCTGGGGTAATTTTTTAAAAATATATAGTTTTATTCATTATTGACTTAGTGCTTTAGTATTGACATGAAAGATGAAGATAAAAAGCAATATAACTTTGGACTTTAAAAAATGTATTCTATAGATGGCCAATAAACTAAAAATAGTTCAATAAGTGTTGTCAGTGTTTAATTTGAAGTGTCAATTATTTCAATTGTGGAAGTATAAATGGATTATTTTAAGTAAATTTTACTGTTAACAATAAAGATATTTTTGTTTTAATTTAAAAATTTATAAAAACATTTATTGAAAGTAACTGAGGATGAGAGAATATATTTTACTGGACTGTATTTTAAAATGTTGCTTTTGTTTTACTCAACTATGCACATTCTGCAGTAACTGTTTAGGGCATTGCTCAGTTCTTAATATTTTAATTAGATGCCTGAACAAACTTAAGGCAAATAAGAAATGGCAGATATTTTTCACTTTTTAAGAATAGAGTTAGTGATGAAATTTTCAAATATTTATAGATTTTTGACAATTCATCACATAAGCTCAGCAGTGAAAGAAACTTAACTAAAAAAATATTTGATTTCTTAAGTTTTCAATCATTAAGTATTAGCATGGTAGAAAAAAATATTTATAAATATGTATATGGAAAATAATATATTTCTTATTCCTTAAGATATGGATAGAATAATTTTTTAATCAAAAAATTCCAATACAAAATAAACTAACATTGCATGAATTAAAATTTTGAAAATTCAAGTTTCGTTTTTACTAAAACACTCAAACTAAATTTTTTTTACAAACAAATGCATCATGCTTTTTTAAAAAGCTAAATTAAATGTACCCATTATTTTACGTCTGATAAAATATATTTAGAACTAATTCTTTACTTTATTTTCTACTCTTATCATTCTTTTTCCTTCCTGTTGAATTGACTGAAATGTTAATGTTTGTTTCATATTTTGATTTTCCTCTAATTTAAAGTTTTTAATATTTTTAGACCCTAGCTACAGTACCTTACACAGAACTTTTTACGCATGAAAGATACTTTGAAGAACCATTTCAATTTATTCCTGAGCGTTGGTTGAGTAAAGAAAAGAAAACACATCCTTATGCATTTATGCCATTTGGATTTGGAGTACGGAGTTGCATTGGAAGGAGACTTGCTGAAATGGAAATAACTTTACTTATTGCTGAGGTATGTAATTTTGATACATTGGCAAAATTTAAAATTTAATACTGTATCTATTGTTCTGTAATATGCAGAGTGATCAGAAGAAAGACATGTTTGAAGCTTAATAGTAAAAAGTCTATTCACCTGATTAATTACATATTACTCCACTCATTAAATTTTGACTTATTAAAATTATAAATTTAACCCCATTAAAGAAACATCTTGTTAAAAATTTACATTGTAAAAAAGCACTTTAACTTATGTTAGTTGCTTGTTTTTCCATGATTCTCTGGATCTAATTTCTATGATTTTAACTGACCAACAATAATTTAGTGTTATATCCAATAATAATTTAGTTAGATTACACACCTAAAAAAATCTTATTTAGCAACATTTTATTTAAATCCTCTTATCAAACAGCTTTGAACTCTCACCGGCAACTTCTTATCCACCTTAACATATAGAATGCTGCAACAATACCTTGGCATGGTTATATAAAGAGTTTTTAGAAACTATTAAAAAACGTTTTTGCCTAATAAAAAATTAAGAAAGAAGTTTTAATGTAAAATTGCTTCTCTCCTGTTCATATGTTCCATTTCATATGTTGATTTTAATTTTCATTTCCATGTGCTGGGTCAGTTTACCAATCAATAATTAGAATAATTACAATTGAGAGTCACAGTTTTGGCACCAATACTACAAATCCTATTTTGATACTTTTGATATAGTGACTCAGCAAGTTGATCTTTTAACTATTCCAATAAAATTTTCTTTTAAATGTATATTTTACTATAGAATGTTGCATATCTGTTTTGTGTTGAATTTGGAAGTTATGATTCTTCCAGATGATTTGGATATTAACATTTTTTTTTAAACCTCACTTTTTATGATGATTCCTCAAGCTTAAATTCAGAGAGGATATATCTACAAATGTCAGATGATGTTTTGATAATATATGGAACATATTTTATAGCATTTGTTTAAAAGAAATTTGCAATCAACCCTCTAAATGCTTTATGTTATTTTAATGTCCCTTTCCTTTAAAACAAGTATCTAATTTGTCATTTAATAATGAATTATATTTATTTAATAAATCTAAAAATATCGAGCTATTAATAATTTGTATTATTGTATGAATCTACAGAGATTTTCTGCTTTTAAATTTAGTTGAGCTTACTTTCATAGGAAAAATCTACTACCACCCTTTGTGTTATAAACTTTCTACATGTACTCATAATATTTTTTAATAACATACAGTGTTAATATAAAGTGTTATTGCTTTTACTTTTTGAACCTAGCAAATATTCCTAGCAATGGTTTTTGAAGTATTCTGAAGTATTAAAATACAGCTGTTTACTTAAATAGTCTAATATTATTAAAATTTTGAAATCTATTTATTTGCTTTTAAATTGGAATATTTGGTTTGGTTTTTCTAAAAATTTAACTTCCGAATATTTTTTTTCTTAATTCATCAATTTTTTCAAGCTTAAAACTAGTCATTATTTCATTTCAATTCTTGATTATTTCTTTTCCCCCTAGATAATAAGAAAGTTCAAAGTAGAATATCATTATGAAGAGATTGGAATAAGAACACTGCTAGCATATGTGCCTGACAGACCTTTACGATTAACTTTTATTGAACGATAATTTCTTTTTTTCAATAAGTTACTCTAGTTTAAATGTTCATACGGTATTTATTTTGTTTATTACTGTGTGGTTATACTATATGCATTCATCAAAGACAAGTCATTTCATTAATGAAGTTTGTAATTATTAATTTACAAATATTTAAGCATACATAATCAATAACAGGTATCATAAATCCGTGAATATTTTATTTAGAACAAATGTTATTTAATATTTTATTTTTGGAAAATCAAATTTGTACATTGGAAATGGGGGGGGGGTTCAAACCAGATATAGGTTGCATTGTCACTTCTAATGCAATGACTGAATAAAAGGATTTAAATTGTATAGAGTTAGTAGATAAGATTTAATTTGGAAATTCTTCTTGAAATACTATAATTTCTTAAATTAGATATGATAAATTGATTTATTTTTACTTAATAAACAGTTAAATAATCTACATATAGAAAAAGTCTTCTTGGGTTTTTTTTTTTTTTTTTTTTTTTTTTTTTTTTCATATTTGTGCTAAAAAATTATAGTTTATGTTGTTCAAATTCTATAATTTTCTCGATGACTGGGTCACATAATAATTGGAATTTTTTAAACTTGACAGCTGATATGTTTTGTAAAGAAATATTTATGTAATCTGATTTTGCTCTTTTCTTATATATATATATATGTATATATAATATCAGATTTTCTGTCAGATAAACTTCATTTCAAAATGGTAATCATTTAACTTGTGTAGTCTTGAAAAGTTTATATTACTTCATTGTATTTATTTTTAAAAAAATATTTAAAAAATTTATATTGAGAAATTTTACTGTCATTTTTAATTTTAGATGTGTATTAATATGTTTATAATTGTAACTTTTATCAGTGCATGAAATTCACATATATTAGATTTTAGTAAACTGTATTTTAAAAATTTGTGAAATAGTAACATCTTTGTTAATAACAGTTTTTATTTATAATATAACATCTCAATTATTTTCAAAATAATAAAAGAAAATTCATTAGAATTGTCTTTTTTTGGTAACTAAGAACTTTATTTTAAAAAATAAGTTTTTTTTTTTCTTTTTCTTTTTTGGAATTTAAATATAAATAGTCAAATTATTTTGTCTTTTTTTTTTTTTTTTTTTTTTTTTTTTGAATAAAATGAATATGGTATTTGAACTTGTATTGATGAATGTATTTAGAATTTATGCGAAATTCATTCCATCTCTTGGAATTTAGTGAACTTATGGAATTATAGGCAAGTAATTTCATGAAACAGTTACAGTTAAATGTGTATATATGTATAATGTAAATGCATATTTTAAAACTCTATTTATTCTATTCTGGGAAATATAATTTATATATAATAAAGAAATAATGAGATACATTAGTCCAAACACAAGAGAAGAGCAAAAGAGATCAAAATATTTTTCAATGATTTTATGCTATGAGATTCTAATAAGGATTCTTTGACATGTGTAGACTTAAGAAAAGGAAATATAGGTTTCATCTAAAATCATTTGTTTAGCTTAACAGATTTTTATCCTTCATTTGGAGTGTGTGAAAGTGCTGATTAAAAGAATTTTAGAGAGCTCGTGTAGCATTAAATAAAATGAAAAAGATGGAATTGGATTGAGAATTAAGAAAGCACTTTAAAATGAAAGTAATATTAGTTAAATTGAGATAAAAATTTGGAAATAAACTAAGATTTTAACTGAATTTTAAAATATCTTTATTGATGTATTGAATTAAACCTCCCTTAAGGATTCTACCTTTGGAAACATTTTTTTAAATGCTCATGTAAAATGCACTCACTTTTTATATCAGACCAAAATGCTTCCAAAGTTTATTTCCACTTCCAGTAACACATGGAATTTTCGGTAGAATAATATTTCAATATGCAAATAAAGTCAAAATTGGAACAATAGGTGATGAGGAGAAATCATGATGTCACATGCTGAAATGGTATGTATTGATATGTGTTGAGTGCTCATTTAAAAAGTCCTTATATCTATACGAAAGTGTTGGCTGAATTGCATTGTCAAACGCAACTCGGAAGTTTCTGAAAATGCGTCTAAAATGAGATTTTGACTCTGATCATGATTATGAGGCAAGAGGTCGACAACAGAGGTGGTGAGCTGTTAGTAGAAGTAGACAGATATACAGAAAAACTTATGGAGCTGAATTGTATCACTTCAAACGGAGATTTGGTCAGTAGGTCTGATCATGATTTTGAAGCAAGAAGTGATGAGTTGTTAGTATAAGTAGATAGATCTACGGAAAAGCTTATGGAGCTGTATTGTATTACCTCAAAAGGTGATTTGGTCAGTAGATGAAGACATAAGCGCAATAACCCTCCAATAAAAAAATATAGATGGTGAAAGATGGGAAATTATTGCATCAACGGCTGAGAAGCATCACCCTGATATGACTTTTGTTATGCTCGCTACAAATTCATTTCACAATATATTCTCATTTTCGCTTTATTTTGAAACATAGCTAGATATGTCTTTAGATATTTTTCTTATAAAAAGTATGCATTATAAATAACTTTTCCTATTTTACATGGATTCATTCCTACATAGAAAAAAATTGTATCGAGTAAGATTCCGAATGATAAGATATTGTTCATTTGGTAAGATATTATTACGAGTAAGATTCCGAAATGAATTATGCTCGTTCAGCGAAGTTCTATTATACTTCCAAAAAGAAAAAAACATTTCCATGTTAATGAAATCTAGAAAATTTAGAGTATTTCAAATTTTTACAAGATTTTTCCCATTGAGAAGTTCTTAATGTAATAAAACAGCGATTTATAAAAGTGATGAATATTTTCAAATGACATTTAAAAGGGATTTGAATAACTTATAAATGAAAAATAAAATATTTGAAATAAAGAAATTTCAATCCTAGAGATTTGATATTTACTGATGTGATCCATTGGTATTGATATGAAAATAAGCGCAACATTCATTCTATTCTTAAAAAACAGCTTCTTGAGAAATTTCTTCCCTATGCTGATCGAATTTCTTCCTCAAGCCTTGGAAAAAGAATAAAATATATTACTACCTGAAATGAAAACGCTTTGTGGAAATATTTAATTTTAACAGACTGCGTCAAAATACATAGGCATTATGCAGCATGAAGTGCAATGATCTTACTACAGGAAATGCCCTTTTTAGGGTTCATCGACCAGCTGGCCACCAGACGATATTGATAGAATTGAAAAATTCATCTAGTGGATGTACAGTAAACAGCTGAGTCGGCCTTCTCAATGTATTGGCCCGGGTGCAAGAAACCATTTGGGGCCCTAAATTTTTAGCAAAATAGGAAGAAAAAAAAACATTTGCATATTTATTTAATAATGCATCATTTTGTTTTTGTTATAAATTACTCCAGGAAAATGACAATTTTTCCAATTTCCTTTTTGATACTTAGTATATCAAAAGCGTCTAAGCATTATACCGATATGCTTGACCGAAGATGAGCTTTTATTTAATTTCAATTTGCTAAAAGAAAGTTTAGCATGTATTATACTTAGTAACTGTCAATGTAAAGGATTGTAAAAAATATTACTTTGGGTATAGACAAGAGTAGAAAGCTGCTGATTTGCAAGTCCATTTGAACACAGATTCAGCTTCGACTTCTGGATGCCGCGCACGCCACTCTGTCTTAACATGTCTGACCGGGATTTCCTGATTCATAAATGAACATTTCCTGCCTTTTTATAGATATTACTGCGATCTTTTCCTGATAAAGGCCCAGTCAATGCCAGCCATATGGAAACAAGTTTGTAGACTTTTAGAATGAGTAACATTATTATTGTTCAGAACACTGTTTTAATTCTTAATCATGGTGGGGCCCCGTCTCTATCGCGGTGCCCGGGTGTATAGCACCCACCGTGTCCCCCAGATGGCCGGCCTGGTAAACAGGACTAGTAAGTGATAACGATGCATTAATATACACAATGTCAAAGCCTACCAGAGAACATCATTTGAAAAATGATAAACATAAGCAGGAATAAACATAAGCGCTCTGAGTAGACTTGCTGGGTATCAACACTGCAAAAAGGGACTTCGCTCCGCTATTTCTTTTTGTAAAATTAATTTTTATAGTCTCGGGTGGCGTGGCAAAAGAAAAAAAAGGTTTCGTATCTTTGTTCATAATCGATGTATTGCCAAAAATCCAATTCCTCTTGCTTAATATGATATCAAGAAGTCCTTTGCTGATTTCATATATGTATTATAGCTGGGAACATGGATAAAAAAATCAGTAACAAGCTGAATGCTGTTAAACCCGACACTGGTTTGTGGCCGGCTCTGCTTTTTGAGAAGACATTATGTGAAGTTGACTCGTCTGCGTGTGGCCACGATGGGACCCCCTCGCTTTACGCATAAATATTTACTATTCGCAGGAAGGGCATCTACATGTTCTTGTGGCGGTGGGATTGGCGGAATTGTGCCGATGTGGAGGTTGAATTCCGCCAAAGATCGAACCTGCTATGTTAGGGTTTGAAGTCCAGTAACTTATCCGTTCGACTCTAACAGCTGTTACTGGCTTATCAAGATGTCGCCACATCCTACTTTCAATTCTGTTTTTAGTGTTAATCATAGTTTGATTGAGTGCCCAAATTTTAATACCCCATTTGTAAAGTGTTTTACAGCTCATTGGGGCCGCAGGCCCCACCATCTGTAAATCTTTGTGATATAGGACTTAAGTGAAAATGGAACTGACCTTATTTGTTTAATGTGTGCATCATAAAATGATTGGAATCATGGAAGGAGATTAACTGGTACTGAGTAAATTGAGAAGAAAAAAAAAAAAAAGAAAGGGGGAAAAAAAGTGTGATGAAGAGTACTTAGGGGGAATTAAAGGGCAAGTGAACAGCGTGGTCTGCGTTTATTTGAATTTTCGTAGTGATCATAAATTGGGAGATTTTGCAAGGTGGAATTGTCAATATGAATAATATTACCATAGAAGTTTTGTACAAGTTTGATCATGAATTGTTTTATAGGTGGGATGCTGAGGTCTTTGAGAATATCTTCATTTCTATGGAACCATCTAGCTTTTGCAATCATGCGAACAGTTTTGTTCTCAAGGGAGATGATTCTTTGGAGATTGGTTTTAGCAGTTGCTGCCCAAACAGGGCAGGCATATGTGAGGATTGGTCTTAGGTATGCCAGGTAAATCAGAACTTTACCACCTAGAGAGAGACCCGAGTTTCTACAGATGAGGGGGTATTGTGATTTGAATGCATTGTTAAATTTCTCTCTGGTATGATTTATGTGTGATTTGTAGTTGAGGTGTTTGTCAAGAATTATACCAAGGTATTTGACTTCATTTTTCCAGTTGATTTCAGTGTTGTAGAGCTTAATTTTTGGCCAGTTATTTTTGTTTTTAAAGAATATTACTGCTTCAGTTTTGTCGACATTGAGTTGTATTTTCCAGCGAACAAGCCATTTTTCTAGGTTGAGAATGTAGTTTTGAAGAGGAATTATTGCTTGTTGGGGATTTTCCCCTTGTGAGAGGATGGCTGTGTCATCTGCATAGAGACTGATCATAATGTCTTTTTGTTGAGGAATATCATTTAGGTAAAGCAGGAAAATGACAGATGCGAGGATACCACCTTGTGGGACACCAGCTCTTAGCTTTCTTTTTGTTGAGTCTGTTTTATTGACAATAACAGTAAAGTGCCTGAGAGGTATGATTTAATAATCTGAATGATGTTTGTGGGGAAATTGTATGCAATGAGCTTATGAATGAGGCCTGGGATCCAGACCTTGTCAAAGGCTTTGGCAATATCAAGAAAGATTGCAGCAGTGGGTTTCTTGGATTTTCTACCTTCATGAAGGTATTCAATCATTCTTAAGAGCTGGTGAGAGGTTGATAATTTTTCAGTGAAACCAAATTGCTGGGGTATTGAAAAGCCTGCTTTCTAGGCGATGTTTAGGTATCTTGTAAGAATTAGTTTTTCAGTAAGTTTACTTAGTGTGGGAAGAAGAGAGATGGATCTATAGTTTGACGGAATTGTGGGGTCTTTGCCAGGTTTGAGAATCGAGATTATTCTGGCAATTTTCCAGCATTTGGGAAAGTAGCGGAGTTCAAAGATTTTGTTGAGAAGATCAGTAATTTTAATAAATTTTAATACTCAGCGTATTTCTTTCTTTTTTTTAATTAAAAAAAAAACTTCATCACTAACAATATCACTTAGTGGAAGTAAATCCAAGTTGGTAAATCCCCCTGGAAATGTTTTTCAGTTTTTAAAAGCCATTGACTTTTGCGGATATATCTAGGTTTCACCATTTTATCTAATAACATTTTTTACCGTGTGGAATTCAATCTTTTAATGTAATTCTTTCAAAAAGTTGTTGATGCAATTATTTTAACGTTGTTTCAATTTCCACGATTGTCAATATTCTAACCATACATCTGGCGCAGTTTAGCCAATGCTGGCTCCGCCACTAAAACTCACAACCAAACAAAATCCAATTTGTCGCCAAGATCTGGGAGTCGTTATCCAGACCAGCATAAAAATATCCGTAAAGTCTTCATCTTTATCATAAAACAAATGCCGGGAAGCAATATAACTGGATACTGTTTCTGAATGTGTCTCGATGCTGAAAAGGAGTAATGTGGAGCCCTTCTGTCTGAACTGAGTTGATTTTACCACTCTGAAATAAAGCAAAGCAAACAGAATGCTTCCTCATTATTACGCAAATATAATTTAAAAGGATTCTTTCTTTTGATAAAATGTCGTAATTTTTCAAAATTAGGTGATATGGATAAATTAATCTTGTATATACTAAGCATTTTCCTTTTGGCTTTGAAAATCTGTCCAGTGAGTGTATGGTGAAAAATCCAACTGCTTGGTAATGGATACCGATGTTTTCTACTGTAGTGGAAGCTTTACAAGCCAGGTAACCTCCTGAGACTGAGTGATCATTTTTAGTCTTGAAGTCATGTCATCTGGCTATGAGCCATAAGATCACGAGTTCGATACTAGATATCTCCAAATAGCAACAGTGGTGACCCAGACTTGATTTGAATCATTAATCGCCACATTTGATGACCTAGGACGATAAAAATAAATACTCAACCTTCATTCAGCTGTTGTGGCGCCCTCTACTCGAAAAATAATTAAGTAAAATGGCGATAAATAATCAGCCAATAATTTTTTTTTAAAAAGTGGCTATAAATAATCAACCAATAAAATTTGAAAAAAAAAAATGGCGATAAATAATCAGCCAGTAATTTTTTTTTAAAAAAAAAAAGGCTGATAAATTATTAGCTAAACAAAAAAAAAAAAGGTAAGACGCATTTAAGAAAATCAACAGCCAATAAGATCACTACTAAACAGCACAAAAATTTCGTACGTCTCATCTCTCATTGGAGGGGAAGTATTGTAGTAGAAGCTTTATAAGCCAGATAATATCCTCAAGACTGAATGATCACTTGTGGTCATATCATCTGGCTGTAAGCCTTAAGATCACGAGTTCGATCCTAGCTGTCTCTAAATAGCAACACTACCACAAGAAAATAACACATACTGAAATCAAAAACACATGTAAACATGAACCCTTATTGAACAACACAAAGCGTTGATAGAAAATCCGTTCATTAACTGCTTCTCTTTTGTACACATCTATTTATATACCTTCCGTAAAATGGCTTGGAAGCTTCGAAAAAATCTATCTCGATTTTAAATAGAGAGACTCTAGAATTCATAGACTTTTAAGGAACTATGCAAAGTTTCCAAGTTTGTTGTCAAGGCTGGAATCCTTAACCTCTTTTCCATTAAAATATTTATAAAACTCTTGCTGTTTATATAACTGTGTTAGGAAGCAATATAACATATTCGTAATGGTATTAATATAATTATGTCGTTCAATTTCCAGGAACTACCTCGTATTAAAATAAAAGAAAGTATTACAATAAATAATGGTAGAACATTTAGATTGATTAGCTTTGCTAGCAAGATGACGAAATTAATTGATAAACTGAAAGTAGTTTTTTGAATGAGTTGGCTATGCACAAAAATTATTTTGCAACTAGCTGCTTTTGGTGACCAATCGGCTCGCTGGAATTATTAGTTACGTAATTGCAGATTACTCTTAATGACTTGCTCGGCACACTTTAAATTTCAGTAGTCGTGCGATTCGAATTACTTTAAGATCGGTTCCTACGAATGTTCATGCTTCGAATACGATAAAGGATGATACGAATTTTACACATTCACGCACATACATACATTCATTCACAATTTTTTACACACGTCACAAGACAGATATATACAAAACCGACTTACATCGTTTTACTAATAAACACCATTAAATGGCACACCTAACATGTTTATGTTAGGTGTGCCATCTAATGGTGAAAATTCGGAACCAGAACCTACTCAAGTTTCTGTTAAATCGAATAAAATTTGTGTTTAAATTTGAAAGGGAAATGATTAAACTTCAACTTGCCATATCGAAACTGTTCGTAAGAAGTATAAGAGCAGAGAGAGAACTCTTCATTTCATAAGTTTTGCATGTTAATGTCGAATATATTTCATAATTTATATAATAGTATATCCGAAGATTATTCATTGAAAATTTTTATTTCTTAATAAAAGCAATTTAGCATACAAAAAGAAATCAAGCTAAAAGATCGATATTATAAAAAAATATATGAACTTTAAAAATATAAATCCTTACTTACTTCTGCAGTTAAATTTTAGCTGTAATTGCCAAAATATTAAAAAAAAAGTTACTAATAGCTTATCTCTTATTGAGGCATTCTTAACAGAGCAAAACTAAGAGAATTCTCATATCTTCATATAATCGAATAGTTACAAAAAGGCATGATTAAATATTAATGAAAACGTTGTGAATTTCATTTTTACGATGGAACATAGTAACATATACATACAATATTTTTAAAAAATTAATTAATTTAAAAAAATGATTCAAAAAAATATATGATTAGAAAAGATAACTGTTAAAATAAAGTATATGTCGTATTTGTACTGTTATAATTTCGGTTATGGCGGAAAAAGCATCAAAATGTCACTCAACTTTTTGTTAAAATTACAAGAAAATCGTCCCGAGGTGCACATATTACCACCTTCCAAACTACATTTCTGTCAAATTTGGTGATTTTAGGTCTAATAATCTGTTATATAGATCTCTATTAAATTTTCCTCTTTATTATTAGTAACGAAATGCCTAAAAAATAGAGGTGAAGGGGACGAAAGACCATATGAGCATTTATATGAAATGAAAATTGAGGTCTGTGAATTAGATACTTTATTTAGAGGCCCTGTTTTTTTTTTTTTTTTTTTTGTCTAGAAGTCTCCCTCAGAAAGTGTTCGATGGAATGGTATTCACTCTCCTTATCAAAAATGAAAGGATTGGTTGAGACCAGGTATCTTTAAATTTTGTAAACAATAAAAATGGTGTAATCTGTGCCGAGAATCTAATTAGAGATATGTTTCGTTTTTCTTCCAATTATTTTAAATATATAGATGGTAGATGAACTGCTAATTGTCAAAAGCTGATAGAAATCATAGAGATTATGAAATAAAATTCTAATATATTTTTAAAACCCTGATGTTAACGAAATTAAATATATAATAAAATTATACGGTGAACAAACTATTTTATTTACACGCGGCATAAACTTGAATATATTCTCACACCATCTGATTCACTGACTTTCATCTTATGGTTTATAGATTAGTTTAGTTAAGGCTTTGTCACACGGCAAAATATCGTCGGCACTTTCAGTCAGCAAACGACTACGAAAGTGATGTCACTTCAAAGTTTCACATGATTGGCTGAATTTTGTTTGCGGACAATATTTCCGACGACATTTTCGAATTGGCTAGAAAAAGTTGTTGATTATGAAACTTGCTTAACCGGTTTTTGAGGGTAGAAACGGAAAAGTGCTGACGAAATTTCACCATGTGATAAGGCTTTTAGATTGGCGTTCTTTTTAAAACAACAGTAGGCCTATTTTGGGACGAGCCTCGTAATTTTGAGCAGTGGTGACGACTCCTGAGCTGGCATTCCACCATTACAATTTCCAAACTTCCGCACCACACGTGAGAGGCCTTTTGACCACGATGGATTTAACGCTCCGGCTTACACAGTGGTTATTCTGTGGAATCGAGTCTCGAACCTGAAACCCTTCGGTTCCAAAGTCTTACCTCCAGGCTGCCATGGCCCAGCATCTTATCTGTGGGATTGTCCATGTAGGGCGTCTTTTCTTTCGAGCGGCTCTGTTCTTTCACAGTGACTAGATTACCGCATTATTTCAAAGAAATTTGTTGAGACGGTTATTCTTGATCATTCCATACCATTTTTAATCGAATATTTAGGCGTGTCATCTGCAGCTTAAGAAGTAAGAATAAGACTTTCCTTTCAGTCTTCCTTCCTTGACGAATGTCTTCATCTTGCTAAAATAAACAGCCAGCACCTGCTCTTCTATGTTCCAAATCGAATTAAGTTGTCTTTCATCAGTCTCATTTAGTAAACGGGACAGAAACAGATTGGTGGAAATCTGTTAAGGTAAAATAATCTCACTTTCTCTTCCATGTTAAGCCAGTTTGGATTTTGTAAAGCCACACTTACGGCCTTATCACACGGCAAAATATCGCCCGCATTTTTCGTCCGCAATTTTCCATTTCTACCATCAAGAACCGGTCAAGGAAGTTTTTCATCGTCGGCAACTTTTTTTAATCAGTTTGAAAATGCCGGAGATAGTGACGGAAATGTTGTCTGCAAACGAAATTCAACCAATCATATGAAACTTTGAAGTGACGTCACTTTCGTTGTGGTTTGCTGACGAAAAGTGCCGACGATATTTTGCCGTGTGATAAGACTTTTAGGACCTTATCACACGGTGAAATTTTGTCAGCACTTTTCCGTTTCTACCCTCAAAAACTGGTGAAGCAAGTTTCATAATTGACAACTTTTTCTAACCAGCTAGAAAATGTCATCGGAAATATTGTCCGCAAACGAAATTCAGCCCTGTCATGTGAAACTTTGAAGTGACGTCATACAAGTGGCGTCACTTTCGTTGTCATTTACTGATGGAAAGTGCCGACGATATTTTGCCGTATGATAAGGCCTTTATGGAGTTATCATGGAAAATATTTTCTTTCCTGACAGATGAGCCAATATTGTATTTACTTGTAAAAAATCATTATTACGTATAAAACATTACTATTAAACATTTTATTTTAAAAATTTATATTAAAAACAAAAAACAATAATTGTTTTTTTTTTTTTTTTTTGTTTTCTTGAAAGATTAGATGAAAGCATATACACTCAATGTAAAAAAAAATGTGAAGAGCTCTAGGTTGATATAAAATAAATATATTAAGTCACTTCTGCAGAACCCACTTAATTTGAAAAACATTTCAACTCCACACTATAACCGCTGTCATTTAAATTTTGTTTACATTCAAATAATTATTCAATCAGGCGCTTCATTTCAGAGACCGCGCCTTTTAAGTATGTATAACGTTTTTGGCTTTAGCAATTTATTGAAGTTTATTCATATGATCATTTTTAATGTTATAAAATTTTCTAAACTTTTCACATTGAAATGGATTTTTATTTTTCAAGAGCCGTCTGCTTTGAATCATGGTTACATTTTAAACGTTCATATGTCGTCTGCTTAGAAATATGTTTGCATTTTTGTTGATTTTTTTTCCCGCTGTCCCTTATTCTTAAAAAATTGCTATTTTAATGGTTTTAAATAGTTTAATTTATTCTAATATTTTCTTTTTATGCGTTAACTTGATTGAATTTTGAATTATCCCTGCTTTAATGTTATATCTGGGTTGTATAATTTTCTGTTGAAAGTGACTAATGTATTTTATTTTCCAGAATTATGGATTCAGATGCTGAATTTTATATATCTTACTCTTGTCCAAGTGTTTACAAAGTGGACCTGACATCCTTCAAAGATATGCTACTGAACTATATTGATATAATAGGTGGAGTTGCAATTTCAGGCATTGAAAAATCATTTGTTGAATACGTAACCAGTATTGTAGAGCCTGTTGGTTGGAAAGCTGTGTGGAGATCAACAAAAGATACATCTTCCTTGGATGCAGAATATGATTTTATTGCAGAAGTAATATTTCCTCTTTTTATTAAGTTATTTTAAAATAGTCATATATCCTTAATTACCTGGGATACAAATTTTCCACTGCTTATCTGATGCTTAAAAATTCTACACATTTTTTTCAAAATCTAAATATCTTAAACATTTTACTTATTAGTGAATTATTTTTAAAAACAATAATATGATTTAATTTTTAAAAATATTAGTTTCTTAGAAATTCTTTCATAACTTTTGACTATTCAGAAAGCATAATACTATTGAATTATTTTTTAGGAAAAATAATACAATGCATTTTCTTCCAGGTATTTTAAAAAAATTTTTTTGATAAATTTTAGTTTTTAATAATAAGAAAATACTTATATATTAGAGAATTATATATATATATATATATATATATATATATATATATTGATAATAATATCTATATAAAATTTTTCTTCTAGTTGCTTTCTCATAGTAACTCAGTTTAAAGTTTAGGTATTCTTTTCACTTTAATTGCATATAAAAGCAATTCAAAGAATTTATTTTTAAAATGGAGAGTATACTTGAGATTATTTCTAAAATTATTTCTTTTTATTCATTTAGGATGAAATTTTTGGTCTAATGCATCTTTTTACATAGTAGTTATTTCTTACAGGTGACTAATGTAAGTTTGGAATCATTAGAAGCAGATATTTTTGTTAAATCCATTATTATTGATGATGGAATCACCCACAATGTAGAGAAGTTAAAAGAGGAAATAAATGTTGAAAATCCAAGGACAGTTCCACTTACAGAATTATATGTGGTGAGTGAAGATGACTATGAAACTCAGTTTGAAGAAACCGCTATTGCTATTGAATATGTCAGGTAATTTTTTTTATATTTAAATATTGTATATAATCCTTTAGTTTTTAAAATAATTTAACTTTCAGTTGTTTAGGCTTTTAAGTTTTCATATTTGAGCATTATATTTTTTTATGGGTAAATTTAGAAGAGTAAATAGATTAAACATAACAAGCTGTGACCATTAATAATTTCTGAAGCAACAATATATATATATATATATATGTGTGTGTGTTTTGTTACAAAAATAATAATTTATTCTAAGAGAAAGAAAGGGACTAATGATAACTTCTTATAAGGTAAGTATTAATAACAGTAATGAACTCATCTCCCCCCCCCCCCAATCTACTTATACTTTGTAGAACTGTTTTGATATCTTCTTATGCTTAAAACTCAATTTTGATTAAAAATCGAAGCTTTAAAAATCTTAAAAAAGAATTTTTAAGTTAAAAGCCATTCCTTTAAGTTTAAAAAACCATTTTTATTTTACTTTTCAAGACTTTAAAATGATTGATATCTGAATTAAATTTAGCTGTTACAAATGAAATTATAAACAGTACAAAAGTGAAACAAATTTTAATGCTTTATATATTTTTTCTTGAATATTGTGGTTTTTTATTACTAATATTATTATTATTTAGTAGCATTTGAAGTTGATGAAACATCATTTTAAAGTATTTAATTTTTTATAAGTGTAAAATATTTTATGGTATTTATAAATTTTTCTTCAACTTGGAATTTTATAGTATTTGTTGCATTGTTTTAATTTTTTTAATGTTCAATCATTGTTGTGTCCTAATTTTCTATTTCTGAACATTCTAAAGACTGAGACATTCTTCACTGAGAAGAAGGGTGGAGAAAACCCAGTAATTAAATTTAAAAAACATAAGCAATACAGGAGAAAAGGAGCATTTGCTTATTTTATTAGAATATTGAATAATTCTAGCATCTGCTTAGTAATTCCAGTTTTTGAGTACTTGGTTCCTCTTCCTTGTATCTATTATACACTGGTACTTGCACTTAGCCATTAATTATTAAAACATTCAAATAATTTTTTTAGCTTTTCATTATGCTATTTTCCAACTATCAAATGTACACAAATTTTCAAATTTATTGCTTGATGACCATTGTGACACAAGCTGGCACATTCCTGGAATTAGCTTTACTGCTTATTATTTCTATAGATGAAAAGAAGGTTTGATTATTATTTTTGTGCCATAAATTATCAATAATGAAATAAAACCATTAATACAAAAGGAATAATTAGTTTCAACAAAACAAAAAAAATTCTCATCTCATTTAAAATTAATTTTTTCATAAACTATGAGTTATAACAATAAAAAGTGGATATTTAATGATTTATTGTTTGTGCCCAGTTAATGGAAAAGTAGCCATGTTTTCTGAAAGATTAAAAATATGCATATAAGCCAACCAACCCTTAATTTATCTCCAAAAATTTTCTAAAATTTTCTTTTTCTTTTCACAGAAAAAGAAAATTTCCAAAATTTTTCTTTTAAATACTGAAATATGCAGTATTTAAAAACTTTTTTTTTCTTTTTTTGTTATTTTTTTTTTTTAAAGATTGTTTTGCTCTGCTTGCAAAATGACAGAATTATTAGAAATGTTGACCTTGCTATTGAGATTGGAATCCCTATTAGAGTTTTATTTTGCAATATCTCTAGGAAATGAATACTTATGACGTGTTTAGAGGCTTTAAATTACATATGTAATAAAAACTATCAAAATCAGGCTAATATTTGGGGCTCCGAGACTGGTTCTTTGATTTTCTCAATTATTTTAAAAATACATATTTATCAAATTGTCTATCTGGCTTCATCTTTAGAAGTTTTTATTCATGGAATTTTAAATTAAAACAATTCCTTTTGGATTTGTCAATTTCAGATTGTTGAAAATCATAGTTTGAAGACCTGTTTAGTAAGACTGCATATTTCAGCATTGGCAGCTTTGCAGATGCAGTAAACAAGAATTAACATCCATTTAAAGCGACATATTTTAAGGTGTTGATAAATTTGACTTTTATGAAAAGGAATACTAATTTTCATATTTTATATTTGTTTAAAGAAATATGAGTAAAAAAAAGAGAAATAGTTTTTTTAAGGTGAAAGCATTTAAAAAATGATTAATACAGTTAATTATTAAACTGTGGCAGAATTTTTTAAATATTTTATTTAAATCTAAGTATTGAAATTTATAATTATGACAAAAATAATTATTTTTTCAAATTAAATTGAGTATGTAATTATTTTGTTATTGTGATAGAAAATTTCTACTTTAAAAGAAACTGCATTTAAAAAGTAATATCATTTATATTTTTATATATTAGAAATTAATAACATATATTAAGAAATGTAAATAGAAATATATGGTTAAAATAAATAAAAACAATTTTGTACTATAATTATTTTTGTCATTCTGCGTATACTTAATAAAATGCCATGAATATAAAAACCTGTAAGATTTTATAGTTGAAAACAATTAGTTATTTTTAATTTAACCTTTCACTTTGGTTTTTACTCTTTACATAAGTTGAGCTTTTTAAAATTTTTCTATTATCTTGTTATAAATATGGTTTTACAATTTGATTTCTTTAATTTATTGTTTATACTTACATTCTTTCTTATAGGATTTTCTTTAAACATATTTGTAGACCGTGGGACAGTGAGGAAGAGACTGTATACACTGAAGAAATTCTTAAATCTCGTTTGCAGCTGTAAGCATTAAAAAAAGTTCTTATGAAATAATATATTTATTATAAAGGCAAGGATACGTAGCAACATGAAAAATACAATTGTCAAAAAGCAATAATATCTTCATTCTTTAAACATGCTGTGGACTGTGATATCGAGACTTATATGTATAACAGCACTTAAATCTCAGCTTTCCATTTGTGAATATTAAATCTCATAATATATCTAGGGAAATAAAGAAAAATTTGTCAACATACAAACAATCACAAATTTCTCCAGAAAGAACCCCCCCCCCCCCCCCAGTTTTTTTTTTTTTTTTTTTTTTTTTGCTATGATTAAGACAATTGGGCACATTAGTCGACACAAAAGGCATGAATGTGATCTTTGAAACATAAAATTTTTTGAATATAATTTATAAAATTGTAAAAAAAATAATAAAAATTATTGAATTAAGTTTTCTATTATTTTTTAAAATTTTAAACTCAAAATTTTGAATTATAGTATTAAAAATCTTTCATAATTATCTGATATTGATAAATTAAAATTTCTAAACTAGTATAGAATTGGTAATTGATTGATTGTGGTATTTTGTATAATTTACACATAGTTTTGTGTAAGGGAATAGTGCAAGTCCTTTCCTTCATCATTTAAATCCATAAATTTTTAACTCATAATTTATGGAAAAATATACCCAGTTTAACAATTATAACTCTCTATTGTTTGTAATATAGTTTTAGGTATAAATTCGTATCAATATCTTATAAATTGAATTTTTATATAAATTATTACCTAATCTCAAAGTATTTAATTTTCAGATAAATTATTATGTAAAGATCAATCTCAGTAAATGAGGAATCTTGATTCAACCTCTAAGCAAATAATATTTTTAAAATTTGCCTTACCTCATCAAAATTGGTTAGAACATGAAAAGCATTTTATATCAAAGATTTTTTTCAAAGATAGTTTTGCATTTAATTAATTTCATTCCATTATAATATTCTTACACCATATTTTTTGAGAATGTAAAAAATTTATATTTATAAAATAAACATAAATTATCTGAAAAGATTCTTGAAACATTTTTAACATGGGATAAAGTAATTTTTTTTCAATGCATCCTCTAATTTTTAATATAAAGCAGGGGAAAAAAAGTTTGTTGTCTTTTGAAATTTCTTGACCATGCTGTACTTTTCCACTAGGACTAACATTTTCAAAAAAATTTCGTGTGTTCAAATGAACAAGTAATATGTTAATTCTAAGAAGTGCTTAAAAAAAGATTATATATATTTTCATTGATACTCTTATCTTAATTATTTGGTAATGGCATTTTCCATTATTAATTTTGTCACGAAAAATATATTTTTAAATATATATAAATCTTAAAATTTAAAAAATATTTGTAATAATTTTTTCAGTAAAAGCTATGTATTATTATAAATATCATTCCCATAGAAAATATGTGGATTTACATATGCTTGTATGTATTAAATTACTTAAATTGTATTTATAATATTGGATTATAAACATTCATTTGTGTCGGTCAATGTGCATCCCCATATTCATCCTTAATATATCATAACATGATTAAGCATGAATCTGTAGCATGACTGAAATTGTAAATTATATGATTATTGTTTTTTTCCCCCAGAATCTCAGCTCTCTTACATTTATATGCTTTCATTTCAGGTATTTCGATATGAAGAATAATGTATTACCAAAGACAATGATTTCAAAAATAAAGTCAATTCTAAAAGAAGGCTCAAGAATAGTAAAAGAGTTGAAAATGCTCTATTCAGAGATGCATGTCAGTGATTCTGAAGCAGAAATAAATGAGGATGATTTGATGCATTCACTAACATTAAGAAAAAAGCTGGAAAAGCTTCAAGCCAAAATGGAAATGTTAGAGAACCCAGTTATAAGGTATATTAAATTTATACATTTGTATTAATTTGAATTTAGGAAAATTTGTTCACATATAAAATCATTAAATTAATTTTTTCGTTTCTAATGATATTTTGCAAATTTTTCAGAAATATTTCTAAATATATAAATAAATACAATTGAATCTGTTATAATAATAAACTTGCCTATAACAGTAATTTCTTTGTTCTCGGAGGAATTTCAGTTTACTCTGAAACTGTCAACAGCAATAATCACTTTTTAAATGCACCTGTCACAAATGATAATTTTACTTTTGAAATCTGATATAGTGCAATGCCTACACCCCTTTTATTTATTCTTTACTCTTTGGAAAGCAATACCTAGAGATCTGAAATGTTAGGTGACTTGAAAATTAAGGGATTGCAAGCAAATGAAACCTTTTATACCTTGGAGAGAGGCAGTGATTTAAATGTATACAGATTGTTAATACTGTCAGATCAGGTTTTCACAGTTAGCACTACATACTGGCTATTCGTATTTTGAAGTTTATTTCTACTGCATTCAGTCTTCATAACATTTTAGAAATTCACCAAAAATTAAAGCAAATTGATGTTATAAAAACATGAGATTTCTCAGTCAATAGTTGCTAATTTCTGAAAAATTAGATTAGATATCGTCGATCTTTTCTTATCAAACAGATAAAAAGGATTGACCAACAGATTAAAAAAAAAGATTTAAAGTGTTGTAAATAAAGTTTGTTAAACTTCCCTATATCGGGAGCTTGGTGAGAATGTAAAACTTCCAATTAATGAACCAATTATTTTGGAAAAATAAAAATAAAATTTAATATTTCTGATAATGAACAATAATTTTAAAAGTAGTAATTGATATTTTTTCCTTTTTCCATCTCAATTTTTTAAAAAAAGTTACTGTTTAATTTGAAGTTTTTAAGAAATGTAAACATTTTAAAAGTTATAAAATTTAATTTTATATCAGCAAGTAATCATAAGAAGAATCAGTATTTACATGAACAATATACATCCCTAACCTGTTTCTAACAATTATTTTTTTCTAGATCCCAACAGTGTTGTTTTGAATTGTTTTTGTAAATAAGTATGTTAGATTTTGATTTCACTTTACTGTAATTTTAATAAAGCTTTTTTTTCTTCTTAATTTAAAGGTTACAGAAATTTGTTCTTTTTGATTTTACAGAAATTTTAATAATGTTTTTCGTAGTTAAAAAAGTTACTGAAATTTGTTCTTTTTGATATTGATATGTTAAATGCATC
Source organism: Argiope trifasciata (assembly GCA_026543055.1). Classification (NCBI taxonomy): domain Eukaryota; kingdom Metazoa; phylum Arthropoda; class Arachnida; order Araneae; family Araneidae; genus Argiope; species Argiope trifasciata. The sequence continues at coordinate 33,059 of JAPMOQ010051511.1, forward strand.
TATTGACACAACTTAGTGACAAGAAAGGGAAAATTTACACAGCTGTTATAGAAGTGAAAATTGTTCTGTGACATAACATTAAATCAGTTAATGCAATTTTAATTATTATCTTAAAATTAATAGAATAGATTTGTATCAATTTTGAACCAAATTGTCTTTATACTTATTTTTGTAATACATAATTTTTCTTTGATATATTACTGAGTTAAATATTGTATATACAAAGTTGTAATTTGTTCTGAGAGAAAATATTACTATATTGAACAAAAAATTTTGCTTTTTGATTATTGCATTTATATTTATGCACACACTTACATAATTTATATTTTTTTTGGCTATGAAGATATGGGACTCATTTATTTGTATCATTGTTGTAATTAAAAGTGCTCTAAAACCTTAGAAAAACCAGAGGCAAAACAGCATAATATTAAAATCAATGTCATTAACTGTAGAATTATATAAAAATAATTTTTTCTGCCATAAATATTGCTGTTGTTTCCAGGAAACTTCAATATTATAAATGAAGATGAAGTATTATTTTACTTAATCATAGGTTATACAACAAAATAATTTGATTAAAAAAATATTTGATAATTCAGGACTTTTACTTACCTAACACTTAGACACAATAATTTTAGACCATGCAATGAGGAACTTTTTTCTTTATATTGAGGTATACAAGAAGAAAATAGAAATACGCTCTTGAATCTATTTATAAAGAAAGCAATATTCTCTTGAAATTTTTTATAAAACACTTGCAATTATAAAATGTTTTATTTAATATTTTAAATTAAAATGCATAAAAAATTATTGGAATGTTGTAATATTATAAGTTATGTGAAGTGTAAATTAATAGCTTCAGATTATATTTATGCAACTATAAATTGATTATGACATATTGTGTCTAATGAATACAAAATAAGAAATTGACGTATTATGTGTTGTATACATTATTTTTTATTATAATTAATCTTATTTTTAATTAAAGACATATTTCTTTCAAATTCAAAAATCATCAAACTTTTTGTGTTATTATTTTTATTACCTACCTTTATGATTTTAGAAAGGTTTATTCATTTTATTGAAACAATATGCTTTGCTTATTTCAATACTTTTAAATATTGTTAATATTATAACTTTTTATTGACAGTAAATTTATAAAATTATTCTATTTTTTTTTTTAAATTTAAAAATAACACAAGGTGCAAGAAAAGAAATATATTTTTTACCTTGTTTTTACAGTTCAAATTCATTTATAAAGATTCTTAATCATACAAAAAATATTAACTTGAAGTATTGCCCCTTGTCTTTGAAGAAATCAATGTTAGTGTTATCTATATAAATAAAACATTAATGTACATGGCGCAGAAATTGTTCACATTACTTATTATGAATATTGGCATTAGTAAAATATAAACAAATCAATATACAGACATTTTAGAGTTCTGCATTTAATTTAATATATTAGCAATTAATAGGTCTGAAAAATATTGTTATTATAAATTCTAATGTTCATGCTAAGCACTTTATTCAATCAGAGAAAAGAAGATATTTAAAAAAAAACAGGAAACGGGTGTCAAAGAGAGAGTTTAATCGAAGTCAAAAATGGGTTTCACCATAACTGCATAGATAATTGTTATGACTCACTTAAGGAAATAAATGACTATATCTTTTAAAACTTTTAATCTCACAAAAAAGTTTTTGCAAAGTCATAAAATTGAAAAAATTGCCTCGAATTTTATTGATTTCATTTTTGACTTTTTAAAGAATTTTTAACAAATTTTTAAATTGCAACATTATGATTATTTTAAAGTCAGGAAGAAATTCAAGCTCAAACACTCAATTATGCTTTTCCTTCATTAAAAATAAGATAAGAAATGAATATTAATTTTAATTAATGTTCATTGGATTTTAAATTTTTAACTAGTTTTGGATAGTAATGTCAAAAAAGGATTATCACTTCCATTTTTAATTTTGAAAAATATACATTTTCAATTTGTACCCACAATAATTTATTGCAAATTGATTTAAATTCATATTTTTAAATCATAAAACTGAAATTTAAAGAAATGAATTCCTTATTATTTATTTTAACTGTCTAAAAAGTAAATAATCTGGACGAACAAGATATTTGTCATGGATGGCTCATTTTCTTGTATTTCTTTTCTTTATATAAAAAAATCCACATATGTGATATTTCTTTGTAATGTTACATATATTAAATTATGTTTGTATTTTACTGATGACACATTTGCAATTCAGTTCTATATTCAAAATAATATTACATATAGTTATAGTGTATTCAGGTAACATGAGTCTCATTGAGTATATTCAGCTGCTACATTTAAGTTCAATATTAATTATCCCATATGTAGGGATATATACTATATAATGGGCTTTTAAAAAAATCATGATTTTCTGTTCATGCCTCTATACATGAGTGGCTTAGCTTGGCCAAATATAGCTTTTGCGCCAAAATAAATAAAACCGGCACAATTAATTAACCTCTGCATGAGTGGCGAATTTCAAATAATTGTATTTTTTTTCTTTTATTTATATCAATTCGCAAGACTCTCAGTGTATAGTATATATAATATATTTATCAACCTGATAAATAGCTCCTATGAATTGTTCAATATATTTAGATTAAGAGAATTCCTGATTGAATGTCTATTGGATTACTAACAGAGTCTTTGTTTCGAATCATTCTGAGAAATTAAGTGCTAGTTTTCACAGAATCATCTTGTGTACAATCAAGAGATTACTAATTAGATGAAATGATTCTGCATTAACCTGATACTTTACATCAAATACAAAGAAATGTCAAATATCCCAGATTGACAAAACAAGATCAGTGTTGAATTCAATTGATAATTTAATTTTCACATCATTTTTCTTTCTTCATTTGAGTGTTATGATAACAATCTGATGAAAATTATAAAGTCAGTATAGCTTGTATCCATCCTGCCTATGCTATTAGATTGTTATTTTTTATTCCTAGCCTTTACTGCCCCTTTCCCAACATTTATTAATGCACTGTAGAATACTTGCTTCACCAATTTTATCAACAAAGCTTTCTTTCATTTCTTTCTTATATACATGCCAATCACTGTTGAAACCAAAGCCACTAACACATCATCAAGAATTCTTCTGACAAAGCAAAATCCCAATTTGGAATTGTATTCTTATCTGCTATCTCTTTGTGCTAATTATATAAGCCATTGACTTCTGAGTTTCCTTCCTATGGAATTAGGAATTGGCTGTATGAGGTTCATTTGATTACTGATATCATTCTGTACCTTAAATAGCAAAACATGTTATCGACACAACCTTAGTTACTAACAAAAACATGTGCCCATTTGATTCCCAATATTTATTATCAATGATTGTACCAAGGAAAGAAAGTAACATTCCTTTCTCAATCGTAGATTGTTAATGTATGTTTCATAATATTATCTATTTCTTATTAGTCAAATATTAGCACTTAATGTTTAAAACTGAATTATGTTATAAATATCAAATTAATCAATTGGCATAGATTACATGGGTGCTGTGTAAATTAAAATTTATATTCTTTTTGCAGAACATTTGTTACAAAGAAATATACACCTGCCAGGTCATTAAAAAAACAACCAAAGTCATCACCAGTGACATATGTGGTAGCAAAAGAATTTAGCAAAGAAATTGTAAAAGTATGTTTTTTATATATTAGTTAATATTTATGTCCCCCTTTTATTTTCTCTGATAGATTTTTGGAACTAAATTACTAATATTTCTGAAATGATTTTAATTTTGTTTAATTCAGAATAATATAATAATTTATTTTGAAAATTCAGAATTAATATTATTCTTAAAAGAAATCTGATCATTTATATTTGCTGGAAGTTATAAAGTCTTCCTATTTCATCTCTAAATGAATTTTCAATAGTTTAAAAATATTCTTAATAATTCCCATTAGTCTCATAATGCAGGGCCCTCCGATTTACTGTGCCTAAGACTTTACAGTTGGCCGGTCGGGGGTGTCCCGCTATATCAGTCTCATAATGCAGTAGTGTTCTACACAAGATGAACTGCAATTAGTTGCTTAATTTTTATTGTTAAAATCTTTTATTTTGTCTCATGATTTAACTCCTTAAACTGTTATTTAATCTATTATAATACTACAACAAAATTTAAATGTGAAGAATTTTGAAATTTAAATGGGTCTTTAGAATTTGACTTAAAGCAACTAATTTTTTCACTACTGAAAAACTATCTATTTTAAGAAAAGCAGAAGAAAGAGCCAATTTTTCAAAAATGGTTGATTAAACTAAATATGATTTATTTTCAATGACCTTATTTTAAAGATTTTTAATAATATATTTTGAATTGCAAAGTTCTTTTTCTGATTTTATAGGACTCTTAAATACCTATAAATGCAGCAAAATTTATTATTGTTACATAAGGAATAAATTTTTTTTATAAAAGCAATATTTTTATTAATAGGATATTTATAGGTTCTTTTAAAATATAAAGTGATCAGTTAAAGATATTGACTTGTTCTAAATACTTTTTAAAAATCTAAACAGTTCAAAGAGTTGAAAAATGAAATTTCCATTATTTTAATAGCTGTGTTATTTTAATTTTAATAATTGTTTTTAAGATTTTAAATTTCTTTTTTATCCTATGAAAGAAATGATAAAAGATGCAATTTCTTCTTCTTTTCTTTATAGAAAGTGTTATCACTGGAATCCACATTGGTGCTAGAATTTGAACATAATCCAGAAATTGCTTTCAAACACAGTACAACTGGAGACAAAATATTCATTTTTCCAGGGATTTATGAATGCGATAATTTAGGATGGTTAGAATGTGATATTACTGTTCAAGGTAATTTTTTATTTTTAGCCAGTGTTTATCTAGATAGCCAGTTATCTTGATAACAATATCACCAAATGTTATTGTAGAAAACCCCATGTATATTAGTGCAATGCTCAAAAAGGGGAAAAATTATTTTTAGTTCAATGTAGATGTAAGTATATAGTAAAATTAAAAGTTTTGTTTCCTTATAGTGAGATCTCCCCTACCCAAAGTGTTTCACAAACGTTAAATCAGCCCTACTTATTGATGTCAGCTTGAAATAAATAATAATCCACTAATAAAAATAAACCAAATATCACACAATCTTGGAACAACAACTAAAATTGAACTTCGTTATGTAAGAATCTAAACACCAAAAAATAATTAGTAAAATTAAATGTATGAAATTATACAATATGTTTTTCACATGTTAAAATATTTTCAAATCATTACATAAAAGAGAATCTTTTTCAAACCAAAGTTATGAAGTTAACTGGAAATATTAAGATAAAATTAGGGAATTAAGATTTAAAATATCCTTGCATATGTATATTTGCAGTAATATATAGAATTTTACTAATATTATTTTGTTGTTATAGGTATAGGTGTTGCTGCAGACATTGTCCTTGAAGCTACAGGAAATAGTGATGTTCTTCTAAACTGCTTAGCTGAGAAAATAATGATTGAAAATGTTTCTTTGGTTGGGAAATCTGGACTTCTTAGTTCTATTGTTATTCATCATGGAGAAACCCATTTAAAGAATTGTGTCATTGACAGCAACGGAGCCAAAATTGGCATTTTGTTACTTGAAGGTGTAGAAGCATCTATGGAAAATACCACTGTAGCTAATTCTAGTGTAAGTAATTTAATTTCTGAAATAATTATTTTATTTTGATTTTTCTAGCTCATTGCTATTTTGTTTCTCTTGTGTGTAATGAATTTAAATTTATTTTTGTATTTTGCAGTAATTATTTCATTATGTTTGAAATTCAAATTTATTGATATAAATATTACAAAAAAATTTTAGATAACTGTAATTATCTAATTAAATAATCGATTTTAGTTTTATTATTACAAATTTATATGACTAACACTGAAAATTCAGTGCGGATCTCAATGAATTCAATAAACATATCAAATACATTGTAATGTTTGAAAAATGAATATAACCTACTAGATTGCTGGAAACTGGAACACCAAATAAACTATTTTTATACTTATAGAATACAATTAGTATCAAAAAGGACATCTAAATATTTTATTTTATATCAGTAAAAAATAGATTTTAAAAAATTGCTGCATCATATAAATAAGAAGTTTAAAAAAAATCAGATTTCCCCAAAAAAATTTAAGAAAAAGTAAATTATACAAATTTGCATCGGTTGTTTCCATGTAAATTTTTTAATGAAATTATATGATGCAATGAAATGATATTTATATAATGCAACAATTTTTAAAATTTATTTGGAAAAATTCACTATCTTAATAATTCACCCAGTTACATGACAGAAATACAATAAACTGAAATAATTCTGTTTAAAAGAATGCTCATTATTTTAGTGTTTAGAATCTAGCATCTTAAATGAATTTTGTTTTTACTCTTCAGTTTTAATGAATTTTTCAGTTTTTGTAATAAGATATCCTTTGTGTTGTTGATATGTATTTACTCATTTTAAGGATGTCTTTTTAACTTTTTCATTGACATATTGTAATTTTTTAAACTTTTATTTATTTTTCTGTATTTTACAAGATCTAATGTTTGAGGAAAATCATTAGTCTAATAAAAGAAAAATATATAGCTTAAATTATAAAATTTAAATCTGGTTTTGCATTATATGTTAATTTTAGATATAATACAGATTAAATTCCTGTAAAGACTTTTGTAATAGCTGAAATTTGATTTTAAGGTAAAAGCAATAAGAAAAAAACTAGGCACAAAATAAAAATGAATGATCATAGTTCATATCAATTCTTTGTTTGTCAAACATAATTTTAGGTATGTAGGAAAATGTGATGCTATTTCTTTTTTATGTGTCTTTGTTTACATAGGAAATAGAGATAGGACGAATTAGAGGGCACCCTTGTTTGCAGATTATCGATCACCATTAGTACTCATTATGCAAATTCTTTTTTAACTTATTATGTAAAATACGTGCAATGTAATTTATCTGTTATTATGTGGTACAATTTGTTAACAAATGGTAAAAAATCAATTGAAATAATTTTTAAAAAAATACCTATACCACCAAATGATATCAAGATTAGCGCTGATGTAAAAATTTCATTTACCTTTATTTGGATTAACAAAACTCGGTAGGGTATCCATTCTGAAAAATAGATTTGCATTTGTTGGAAAAAAAAATTGAAATAGGCTTTTGAATGCTTTGTTATTTGATCTTATTATTATTATTCAAGAAAAAAAACTCATTTACTTTTCAACTTTGAATAAATTCATGGAAAAAAAAATGTAATATTGATTTTCTTGTCTCTAAAATGAGATAATTAAAAATAACTTATTACTTGTGGTGCTAACCTAACTATACAATTTTATCAAATTGAGTCATTGATAATTATCTGATTGTTCTTACTTAGATTTTTAATACTATCTATTTGCAATTTTTAACAGGAAGATGGTGTGCAGATGAGATCTCTAAGTTCTTGTTCTATCAAATCATCAAAGATCCTATTTTCAAGAAGGCATGGCATACAAATTGATGCAGAATGTGCATTATCACCTAATAGTTTTACTAAAATTCTGATAACCGATTCCCAGATAACTAATGTTGGTGGCTATGGCATTTTTCTCAATAATGTGCCAATAACAGAGATTTCTTTGCAAAGGCCTTCTGGTGATTTTAACATCTTGGGATTGTAAGTTATTTGTACTTATTACAAAAATGAAGTTTGTTTATAATATTGAAATAAATATGTTTCTATATGTTATAGCATTGAATATTTTGATGTGATTTCGATAATGAATATCAATGTGTATTGAGAGTGCATTATTAAGTATAAATTACTTCATATGGTGATAGCAATGGAGACATATCTAGAGCTACAGCTTTCCTGGTTAATTTAAAAGTTCTTTTTTAAACTTAAATAGTTATTTTTACATTTTTAAAATTCAGTAAACAGTGGGAAATAATAAACAGAAAGAAAAAAAAAGCAGAAAATAAATAAAAAATTAGATGATATGCAATTAATATTTTTATATTACAAAATAAGTTTAAAAATATCTCTAATTGAATTTTAAGATATTTGAAAGTTTGGCTTACATGCTACTATATTTATTATAAATAAATAAATTAGTTAATTAAATATTCCTTTCATTTTCTCTCTTTCACGTAAGACTCACATTTCTGTCTTGATTTTTTTTGTCATTAGTTTTTCATTCTGAATTTGCTTTTATATTGCCCCAACAGAAACTAATCTGCTTTAATACTTATATTCATTTTCTTTTACTAAAAACTATTAATTGGCTAAAGATACATAACTAATTGTTAAGAAAATACAAATTATTTAAACTAAAAAGTGAAACTATTTTTAAGAATTATATTTTAGTTGCATTCTTATATGAAATATTTTTATTAAACTATCCAAGTTATTTTACATCTGAATATATAATAGGATATAAAATTTTACTCTTGTCATATTTTACTCATTAATTTATACAGTTTCAGAATTTTTTTAATGAGCATTGCAAATAATTTAATTTATATCATACAGCTTTTTGAAATAATTCTCAGTAAGGAATTTTAAATTACAGTTATAAAAATTGATTTACATTGTAAAAGCTTTTTATCATTCTTTTTTCTTATTTTATACTGCCCATTTTATTTTTATGTTTTTGAAAATATTTACTTGTTGAATTAGTTAATTCAATTTTATTTATAAACTAAAATATATTTAGAAATTGAAAGAGTATACAACAAGTGTTTTTAAATGAATTAATTTAAAGTGTTCTCATACTTTCATAATTGTCACAGTTTCTGAATAAAGAAGCAGCATTTTAACTGTCCAAGAAATTAAATCTGTTTTCTGTAATCCATGTTTAGCTTCAAAATAATAATAATAATTATAATATTTTTTTTTTTATTTAGAAATTCTTGAGTATATATGTGAGTAAAGTATTCTTTAGATTTCAGACATACAATTACATGTTCAATAGTGTAATTTGCTTTAAAAGACGAATTCTCTCATTTTTAAAGTTATTTTATTGAAATAATTTGCTGGTATTAGAGTAAAAAGTATTTTTTAGGAGAACATTTTACATGTGTTAGGAGAGAACTTATTTGTATGAAATTTTATGCATAGTCTAAAACTAAACATATCATATCAAGAAGATTAGATTATTTAAAGATTAGTGTTTGCAGCTTTAGTTAAAATGGTTTTTTGCAGTATTTCATTAAATATAGTTCTCTGTTTTAACTTTTAGTTTTCATAATGTCTTGTGGCAATAATTTTAAACGGGTTGCTTTTGAAATTGATATATTTTAAATTTATAATAAAAATTTTGTAACATGAAAAATATTTTATCTAGTGATTTTTTTAAAGAAAAAATTATTGATATGTATGAAATAACTGCTTACAATTTGTACATGAAGAATGTATAAGCCTGTTCAAATTTATATTCTTCAAAAAAGATTGATGTACTTTTCATCATTGAGTTTCATTTTTCTTGTTTAATTTATCACTTTTCAAAAAGTTCCTTTGCATCCATATGTACTTTTTTTAAAATTTCTATTATTATTTTAATAAGCTTATATTAAGTAAAAAGTTAATCCCCTCCCTTTTTTCTTTGCTACTGTTTTTATTCATTTTGTTTTCAAAATTTATTGTTATTTATTTAATTAAAAAAGTAAATGGTATGTTTTCAGATAAAACTATTTTGTTTGCAAAGATTTTTTCATACTTTTTCTAAATAAAACAAATATAACTTTTTAAAAATGTAAAATTTTTATATAATTTTTGAAATTATAATTTAAAGAAATTGCTTTTTGTTTTTTAATATTATTTTATGATTTTGAATCATTGTTTAGTTTATGTGTGAAATATTTCCTATATAACTGTTATATTTTTTGTAGGTTTCCTTGGTTGAAATACCAAATAGAAGATACTATTATGGAAAACAATGGTGAAAATGGTGTTGGAATATCTTCATCTTGTAAAAAACATGAAATGTTACAATCAGAGTCTTCTCTTTTTGTTCCATCCAATTGCAGTTTAACTGATGATATGAATCACTCTGCATTAAGTGATCTTTTAAATGAAATTAATATAAGTATTGATAATCTTGAAGATAATTGAGCATTTAAAAAAGTTTTTTTGTATTTGTATAGTTTCAGTTATGGACATGTTTATAGATTTTTCCTCTTCTTCGCATTTGTATGTGTGTGATATATATATATATAAAGAGAGCAGCTATTGTAGAACGTTTTACAAATCTTAATTTTTAATAATGCCTATTATGGTAGTATATCTTGATTTATATAATCACAAGCATTTATTTATTAAAATAATTTTATCTGTTTGATAATTGAAATGATATATATTTATTTATTTATTTAAAGAAAATTGAGAATTAAGGAAATCATAACTTGTATAGTGTGAAAATTTCATAATATGATTTTCTGTCTCTTAAATTTTATATTATTTTATGTTACTTTGTGTTATTTTTAAAAAATAAATATTTTATTGATTTTAGTTTTAATATATTTTTAAAAAATGAATTCTAAAATGCTGCTAATTCATGCTATATTAAAGCTAAAAAGTTGCATTTACTTTTATCTTGTATTACATAATTATTTTTATTTATTTATATCTATATGCTAATGAATTATTTAAATTTTTGTCTCTATTTATAGCAAATTAATCCTTTAGCTTCAAATATTTATACATTCCTATAAGTTTATTTGAATTATTTTATTGTATTTTATGTTATTCTAGATATTGATATTATTGCCATGACATTACAATATTCAATCCTCAAATGTGAGATTTTTTGTTTCATAAACATATATTGAAGATTGTTTTTAAATGAGTATCAATTTACAGTTATATATTTGAATTTCAATTAAATTAATGTTAAATGTATCAGGAAAAATCACAAATTTTCCACTGTTCATGCAATTTCGTAAATATGGAAAAAAAAAGTTAATTGTACCTGAAATCATTTCTTATTGTGAAATGATTATTTAATGAAATAATTCCTTTTAAGAATAATGTTAAAATGTAATCTTATTATTTCAAAGTTAGTGCACTGAATACAAGTAAGATATAGTCAGTGTGGGTATTAGTCAACTGAGCTTATTATGAACAAAACCTGAGATAGTCATTGTATCAGTTATAAATTATCTTTTTTTTTTTTTTTTTTTTTTTTTGCTGTTATAATCTTTTTATAAAATCTGCAATTTGTGTTTTTTAAATATTATTTCTCTTAAATGATACATAATTGAGCAAATTTTTCAAAAATAATACTCATTATTATTGATTTTATTTGTTTCATTCATATAAAAAGTTTTGATTATTATGTAATGAACCGTATGATAATATATTGTTTCAATGACACAAATCAATTAAAAGGAGAATGTTATAACTCCATAATCTATTTGTATACCAAAAAATAAACTATACTTTAATAATTTCTTTTTTATATTTATTTCTTTGAATACCCCAAAGCTTTTTGATATATAACTTGCTAGTATAGTTATATTGTTACTCTGTTTGCTAAAATTTTATTGCATCAAATTTAATCCTTAATTGGTAGCAAAATATTGCATGATTTACTTTAATTGTAAGTCTTGCATTTCCCTTTCTACTAATCTAAATCCTGGTCTAACGTCTGGCAAATTCCTGCTTAAGATCAATTTATTTTAAAGCAGTGGGAATAGTTAAATGACTATCAACAAAGAATAAACGGAAATATTTAGAAATAGAGAGATGTACTTAAATAATTGCAACAGTTAATATTGTAGTACCATACCATGTACTTAAGTTTGGATAATTAATAACATTGGTCAACATTCATTTTTTTTCCTTATTAAGTAATTGCTAATACTTAAATTTTAAGCTATACTGAAAAAGAATATGACATTAAAAATATTTCATAATAACTTAGATTTTTTTAAAATTGAAAATCATGGTAATCTTTGTTTTATTGCATTTGTTCAATACATTTATTATATGAATCTCACTATTTTAATATTAATAAATGGATAAATAAACACTTATACTGTTTTAAAATTAATATAAAATATCAAAAAATACTATTGTTTATAAAGGTTTTGAAAAATGAAACAAAATTTTTTGGGGAAAAAATTATATTTGTAAAAAAAATTCTCAAATTCCATATTTTGATAAGTTTCTGAATTATGAATGTATCAGTAATCCTCGAGTATATTACTGTTCTACTATCCAGCTATCTTCCTCTCACTGCAGAAATATCCCATTGGAAGCACTTCCCATGTTCATCATTTGCAGTTCTCATTACTTTCAAAAGAAACATTTAAATGTTATATGAAAGAGAGAGGGTGGGGATTTTCCCATTACATTAAATATCCTAAATGTTTTTTTTTTCCATATTTAGAATTTATTTTCCCAGAAAATTTCCTAACATTTTAGAAATTAACCTATGCAGTCTCACATCATTTATTTACAACATTTTTGTCCTATATAAAGAGCCTGAGTTATGGACCAATAAAAAAATATCTTCTTTAATTTTTGAATACTGTACTACTGCAAACTGCTTTTGTTGGTATTGAAATCTATGTCCTCCTTTATCAGAACATTCTATTAAAAATGAATGTAAATATGATAACTTTTTTTTAAGACTAGAGAATGAATCAAAACTGGAACATCTGACATTAATGAAATTCTTCATCAATCTTAGCTAGATCAAAAAAAGAAGATAGGAGAATATATACTTTTTAAATAAGAGGAAAATTTTAAGTTTTTAATTTTTTTTTTTTACACCTGCAATATATTGTGCTCTAATCATTTATTTTTGATATAATGTTGGTGTTTTATGCTGATGTCACATTTACACAGGAAACAGCTGTATTTTGTATAAGTTGGTTGTCCACAATAATAATGGCAATATAAAATCTGCATTTATGTAATAAATATGACGTGAATAGTCAATTTCATGGATAATATCTTTGATGAGCAGCTAATTTTTCATGAGATTCTTCCATTATGCAAAAATATAATATTGGAACTTGTGGTAGAGTATTTCCATTACAAAGTATGCAGTATCAGGTTAGTTTTAAGCCATTGATAAATAATTACAATTTTTCCAAGTTATATTGAGAATTTTAAATCAGTTATTGAGTAAATTCTTTTTCTCCTCTCTTGTTATATTTTCAATTGTTGTAAAAAATATAGTGGTAGATCTAGCACATATAAAAGTAAAATGGAATATAGTAGTTATAATGCTATATAATAACCTGTACAACCAAAAATATTAAATTAATTAGTATGCTGCATATCAATAAATTCTTAAAAATATTGAATATAATAATACAGAAATTTGGAAGAAAAAAATTAATGAATTAATAATATTTCTTAGAAGAAAAACATTCAACTTTCCAACTATACTGAAGTGATTAGATGTTCCAGTTTTGATTTTATTTCCAATTTTGATTACCTAACCTTGAAAAAAAGCTCCGATATTTATCCCCTTTTACAATAAAACAATCTTGATAGTCTTTTGTAAAATATTAGTGAATGACTCAATTTCAAAAAAATAAAGGATTGAAAGAATTTTATTATTTAAATATTAGTCTCGAAAAGTTTTTTCTCCTTGCATTGCTATACATAGAATATGGAAACTGAATAGTATTAGTTACCATTAAGAAGTTTAGTATTATGTTTCTTTTGAACCATAATTATTTTTTTGTTATATGTGGGCTTGTACAATGTCTAATGATAGTGCATTCTTTGAAGCAACTTTGTTAAAAGTCTTTTTTACATTGATCACAGAAGACAAAATATTTTTAAATAGCCGCTTTTATTAATCATATCAATCAAACGTCTTTGAACGAGTTCCTCAAATAACGAATTAAAAAAAAGTTTTTTTTTTAAAGGAAACCCTTAACGAGTGATATTTCGCGGAACGAGAGGCAAGGAAATTTGACTGGATTGGTTTGAATTAATTTGTATGGCGTCTGTTTGAAGAAAACTTTCATATCTACGTGAAAGAAGTTTTAATCAGATAGCGTTGGCGAACATAACCTCCTAGGGATTTGAACAATTGAATGCGAAGTCTTGATCGACAAGATTGAGCTTCTGGCCAAAATATAGGGCTCGAAGTGGATAGCAATGACATTGATAAGCTGGTGCAAAAACTTAACTAGAAATTACCAAAGAGCTTACAGAACTGCATCTTGTGTTACAGCAAAAAACTGCTAAAGGAGGTTTGCCTGGAAAAGAGGAAATAATTCACTCAGCAGTGAAATAATCTTCAATAAGAGAGATACTAGAAGCACGGGAAATTATTACTCCTTATATTGATATGCATCAACCAAATAAGGCAATAACCGCATGCGCCATAAATGCACTTAACCATAACGCTATGTCTTATTTTCCCTAAATCTTGAAGCATATTCAAAAACAAAAGTCTTTTGGTGATTTTTCTTTCTTTCTTTCTTTTATTTTTTATTCTAAAGTATGCCTTATAAGTTATATCATAAACTTGTTTGAGTAATTTTTTTTTTTTTTTTTTTTGGTTTGGAACACATTTCCTATTTTGCATGAAATCCTGTGGATGAAAATTATTATTTTAACGAGTAAGATTCGGACGGGAATTAGGATCATTAAACGAGTTTTTACTACATTTATTGATATCACATAATAAACTGATAAAATTTAATTACTGTAATAAAATCTCAAAAAGTTGTATATTTCAATTTCGAGTTATAATAAGGATAATTGCGCTTTGGTTGTTTAAAGATTAGAATCAAATGACTTAAAGCTACCAGAAGTTTATATATATATATATATATATATATATGCACTGAAGAGACAAAGTCATGGGATGACTGTTAATATCGTGTCGGTCCTCTTTTTGCCCGGCGAAGTGCAACAACTCGACGTGTCATGGAGTCCACAAGTCGTTGGAAGTCCTCTGCAGGAATATTGAGCCATGCTGTCTGTATAGACGTCCATAATTGTGAAAGTGTGGATGGTGCAGGAGTTTGGGCACGAACGGACCTTTCGATGAAATCCCATAAATGCTCGATGGGATTCATATCGGCCGATCTAGGTGGCCAGATCATGCGCTGGAATTGTCCGGAATGTTCTTCAAACCAATCGTGAACAATTCTGGCCCGGTGACATGGCGCATTGTCATCCATAAAAATCCCAACGTTGTGTGGGTACGTGAAGTCCATGAATGGCTGCAAGTGATTTGCAAGCAGCTGAACATTTCCAGTCAATGATCGGTTCAGTTGCACCAGAGGACCGAGTCCATGCCATGTAAAAACAGCCCACACCATTATGCAACGACCACCAGCTTGAACAGTGCCTTGCTGACAGTTTGGATCCCTTGCTTCGTGGGGTCTGCGCCACACTCGAACTCTACCATCAGCTCGTAACAACTGAAATCGTGACTCATCTGACCACGCCACGGTTTTCCACTGGTCTAGGGACCAGTCGATATGCTCACGAGTCCAGGAGAGTCGCTGCATCCGATGTCGTGCTGTCAGTAAAGGCACTCGAGACGGTCTTCTGCTGTCATAGCCCAAGGAAGACAAATTTTGCCGTCCTATCAGACACGTCCCTCGTACGTCCCACATTGATTCCTGCAGTTATTTGACGAAGTGTTGCGTGTCTATTAACATTGACCATTCTACACAGACGTCGGCGATCTCGGTCGTTAAGTGCAGGTGGTCGCTCACTGCGCTGTCCATGATGGGATGTGATGCCTGACATTTCATACTCTCGGCACACTCTTGATACTGTGGATCTCGGAATGTTGAATTCACTAACGATATCCGCAATGGAATGACCCATGCGTCTAGCCCCAACTAACATTCCACGTTCAAAGTCTGTTAATTCTCGTCGTGCCGCCATAAATCACGAAAAACCTGTTCACATGAATAACTTGAACACAAATGAAAGCTCTGGAAAACGAACTGCGCATTTATACTTTTTCGCTGCGATACTTCTGCCATCTGTATATTTGCATATTGCTATCCCATGACTTTTGTCACTTCAGTATATATATATATATATATATATATATATATATATATATATATATATAAAAGCCGAGGGTAGTTTCGATGACAGTGAGGACATTTTGCAATTTCAAACTCGTTTTAATCCACCACGGGAAGGTAAAATTTATTTACAACAAGGCACATCTGCCAACAGCGCGTCAAAAGAGCGGAAAAGGCAAGAAGAAAGAGAAATAAATTATTCCTGGTCTTACATAATATATCGATAAGGAAAATATTTTTTCACAGTGCTTATATTCTATTAAGATTCTGATAGGGATTTCTAACACATCAATTCTGATAAGAGAAGTACTGGAACCTTTTAAAAGAATGGGCTATCAGAACATTTTTCTATGTATTCAAGTGAAAAAGCAAATGTAAGCATTTTTACAAAGCTTCTCTGGAGTTAATTAAATAGAAAAAGTTAAAAGGGATCAGGAAATAAGAGAATATTTTAGATTGAAGTTGATATGGGCTGAATTAAAACAAAACAAAACTTTGGAAATTAATTAAGTTTAAATTAGATTTTAAAATATCATTGCATATATATATATATATATATATATATATATATATATATATATATATATATGTGTGTGTGTGTGTGTGTGTGTGTGAAGAAATATACATTCAGAACAGTTAAAAAATTTAATTAAAATTTTCGTTAATTAAGAATTAAGCGAATATTTTTAGGTTTTCCAGGAATAAGTTTTGAAAAACAATATTTACATCATTTTAAAATTCCAAAATTTATATTTTCAATTATACCTATTAATATGTTACATAATTCTTTTAGACTTCTAATAAAAAAATATTTTTAAGCATGTTTTCCAACAATACATTTCAGAAAAGCTGACATAAAATTTAAACTGCATGAACATGCTACTTTGGTAAAAATTATCTTTTACTGCTTTTTGTCATTGATCTGATTAAAGCTCTTAATTAAAAAAATCAAGTTAATTCTCACTGCAAACTAAACCTAAAGAAGTGTTTATTTGTTTGGATGCCCCCTCTTTTTAGAA
>JAPMOQ010051511.1:50235-136423 GCA_026543055.1 Argiope trifasciata
CAAGGAATCGTTTATTATCCAAACAAATAAACACTTCTTAAAAGTTTGGTATATCTCTATTTATATATAAATATATATATATATATATATATATATATATAATGAATCACCTAATGTGTCGCTAAGAGAGCGGTGCACCGAATTCGGCTTATTTTTGTTTTCATATTTTCGTTAAGACATAAGGAAGGTTCTTATGGAAAGAAAAAACATATAATAAAAACACCACCTTTCTATTTATTTTAGTAGTTAAATCAACAGAGCTAATTGTAAAACGATCTTTCCAGTGACTGAACTAACCATGATGGGAAGCAACATTAGAGATTTGTAACAATATTTATATAGATTCTAAAATATCGATGTGAAGAATCATTTTTTGGAAGTTAATGATTTAATTTTCATGTCATGTCTCATATATTGGTTTTAGAATTGCTCTAATATTATTTCAATCAATATTGAAAAATTTTGTCACGAATGGAAACGATATGGCGGTTTCGGGCATCCAAATCACCGATATCAAAGATAAAATTGCCAGTTCTCAAACCGGTTGATATGTGAACTGCAATGATTAGTCGTATATTCTCATTCCCTCTTCAGGAGAATCATTTCTTTGTTGTGCATTTATAGGAGCAACGATTTTATTTCACTGCTCCGAATGTTGCTCAAGAAGCTGAAACACTTCCAGCGACATTCTTTCTGACTTGCAAAAGCGATCCGTTTGCCAGTTACTTTACTCAGAGATGCCACATTAACCCCTTCCTTTTCGCTCCCTTGAAAATGACGGGGTGAAATTTCTATCTATTTCTCGCGCCCGTGATATTTCCGGGCTGACGTATTCAAAAGTATTGAGCCAAAAATATTAAAACATTCTATTTCTTAAGCCCAGAATCATGTTTATTACTCAATATATACACCAGATGGCTGCCCTAGACTATTCGCAATGTTTTTAGAGATAGATTATTTATTTTAAACTATTCACTCAGTTTTATATAATTTTCTTGAATAAAAATATAGGCACTTTTAGGAACATTTTCTTCAAAATTATGCTACCATTATGGGATTAATACTCTTGGAACACTTCATCGAAAAAATTCGAAAGTCGGAAGTAAGGTGACGTGGTTCCTGGTCATCCAGATGCGTGTTCTATTGATGCTTTTGACCGTATTCATACAGTTTTCCAATCATCCAAAGAATGAAGAGCGCTATTTGCGGTTGATACTGGTGAATGTTCGAATAACAACGAACTGTTAAAGGTATAGTGTTCCCAACATTTCGTGTTGCATGTCAAGAGATCAATTTGCTTGAAAACGATAATCATTGAGACACGACAATGACTGAAGCAACTATTTCTGCATCTCCAGGTCAGATACGAACACTATTTGCTATTATTCTTTCGATACGCTTCCCATTCAATCTACATGACCTGCTGAACAAATGCAAGGATGACATGTCAGAAGACATTTCACATCGAATTCGGCTAAGTTCAAGAAATCTCGATATTGAGGTAAATAAGGAGATGCATAAGCAGGCTATTTTTATTTGTCCCAATGATTATCGTTGATTGAAGACATGTGCTGCAGTTTATTATTGAAGTTAGGAATGTCAATACCAGATCGTGGAATGAACGACGCGTTTGATTGAGAATTGGAACGTGAACATGAATTAGACCAATCAATTCAAAAGAATGTACCCCTACTGAGTCCCCAACAGAAGGAATTGGAAGATACATTAATGAAGGCGATATACACTGAAGTGACAAAAGTCATGGGGTGACTGTTAATATCGTGTCGGTCTACTTTTGCCCGGCGAAGTGCAACAACTCGACGTGTCATGGAGTCCACAAGTCGTTGGAAGTCCTCTGAAAGAATATTGAGCCATGCTGTCTGTATAGACGTCGATAATTGTGAAAGTGTGGATGGTGCAGGAGTTTGGGCACGAACGGACCTTTCGATGATGTCCCATAAATGCTCGATGGGATTCATATCGGGCTATCTAGGTGGCCAGATCATGCGCTGGAATTGCCAGGAATGTTCTTCAAACCAATCGCGAACAATTCTGGCCCGGTGACATGGCGCATTGTCATCCATAAAAATCCCATCGTTGTGTGGGTACGTGAAGTACATGAATGGCTGCAATTAATCTGCAAGCAGCTGAACATAACCATTTCCAGTCAATGATCGGTTCAGTTGCACCAGAGGACCGTGTCCATGCCATGTAAAAACAGCCCACACCATTATGCAGCCACCACCAGCTTGAACAGTGCCTTGCTGACAGTTTGGGTCCATGGCTTCGTGGGGTCTGCGCCACAGTCGAACTCTACCATCAGCTCGTAACAACTGCAATCGTGACTCATCTGACCACGCCACGGTTTTCCACTGGTCTAGGGACCAGTCGATATGCTCACGTGCCCAGGAGAGTCGCTGCAGGCGATGTCGTGCTGTCAGTAAAGGCACTCGAGTCGGTCTTCTGCTGTCATAGCCCAAGGAAGACAAATTTTGCCGTCCTATCGGACACGTGCCTCGTACAACCCACATTGATTCCTGCAGTTATTTGACGAAGTGCTGCGTGTCTATTAACATTGACCATTCTACACAGACGTCGGCGGTCTCGGTCGTTAAGTGCAGGTGGTCGCCCACTGCGCTGTCCATGATGGGATGGGATGCCTGAAATTTCATACTCTCGGCACACTCTTGTTACTGTGGATCTCGGAATGTTGAATTCACTAACGATATCCGCAATGGAATGACCCATGCGTCTAGCTCCAACTAACATTCCACGTTCAAAGTCTGTTAATTCTCGTCGTGCCGCCATAAATCACGAAAAACCTGTTCACATGAATAACTTGAACACAAATGAAAGCTCTGGAAAACGAACTGCGCATTTATACTTTATCGCTGCGATACTACTGCCATCTGTATATTTGCATATTGCTATCCCAAGACTTTTGTCACTTCAGTGTATATATATATATATATACAGTGTATCTCTATCAGGATCAAATTCTATATTTAGATAATGTTTTGCTTTTTAAGTTATCTAACTTGATTTTACTCACACGCTTGCGCACACAATTTTTTTTTTCTGTAACAACTATTGGTTTTTTTCTATCTGCTTTCATACCGACAATGATATATAGTACGATCTCCTACAATTTTGTGATACTTGCATTATTGCCTTTGAACGATAACCTTCAAAACTGTGAGATGGCGCTATATGACATTATACGAATACGTTCGGCTGGCATCCGTTAGTAGCAATGCAGTTAATGTGATAACCAATCAACTTGTTTAAGTAATGTTACAGTATCTAAATATTTTTGCACACACACAAAAACACACACGATTTTACAAAAAAAGGTGACAAAAAGGTTTTCTCAGATATTAAAAACTAATATGACAATAATTTAACAACCGTGATTCCTTCCGAATTCATAACAAAATAAGTTTAAACATAATAAAATAACAGTGGAAAAACTCAGATTTAAATTTAAAAACTATTACAACAATAATTTAACAACCATAATTCCTTTCGAATTCATAACAAAAACAATACAAATAAGTTTGGACATAACTAAATAACTGTGGAGAAACACAGATTTAAATTTAAAAACTAATACAACAATAATTTAACAACCATAATTCCTTTCGAATTCATAACAAAAACAATACAAATAAGTTTGGACATAATAAAACAACAGTGGTGAAACACAGATTTCAATTCATCTCATACGAAACCCGACTTTAATCTATTTCCTACATACATAATCAAAGAATTCTCATCCCTGAAAATAACTGCACGGGGTATAATCGAATTCCTATTCTTAGTCCCCCTATTACGTCCAATTAGTTTGCAATACGCCCCCTGTTGTGCCCACTGCTTTCCCGGAGCGGCTCGGGGCTTTGAAGACTCTCCCCCTCACAGAGCTAATACCAAAAATCGTTTTCCTATACCCACCCCTCTATTAGAATAGATGCAGGAAGCATTTCCCTTCGTAGGAACACCCCGCTGTTTCGAATAGATGTTCCATCGACTACGCCTGGAAGATATGAATAGATCGTCGTTTCCTCACTCACTGAGTGTTCCAATCGTAGATGGGAATATTTATTCGTGTTTCCTGATTTAGAGCATTCGGTTTCCTTTTTGGGAAAGGGTGAAATAATTAAATTATGGGGCTTCCCTTTTATAAATTCGGTAGATGGAAACTATAGAGGGAAACTTTATTTTTCCGAACTGTCATCATTAAAAGTAGTCCGTCCTAAAATGCATTATGCTGCTAACAAGAGACAAATAATATTCTTATTTTTAATAGAGTTTGATATAAATATAAATATATAAAATATTTTTATCAGTCAAATAAAAAGTAAATAATGATATTTTGTTATCAAAAATTCCAGAGAAGAAATTAGAATTCAAAAATTATGAAGTGCTAATAGATGTATATTGTAAATTATTTTACATCCATAATATAGTTTATAATAAATGTCTAGGAAATTTTCTCTTGCCATATTCAAAGTGGCTTCATTTTCTAGTCTTATTTATTGTCCAGTCATTTTTTACTTTTGAACCACTTTCTTTAAGCTCAAGATCTTTCAGAATTATTCGAGTACATTAATAACATCTTATTTTTAAAAGTTATATTTATTTATGAATTTAGCTAAATTAAATGTATTTAATTTTTTAATTTTTAAAAGATTTTAATTTTTTTAATTGAGTATTTTGATAATTATAGAATATCGAAAACCAATTTGTCAAATTTTCATCGAACAATTTGACCATTATTAGCGTAGACTAAAAATGCACAGATCCAAACTGAAGTCCGATTTCTTTTACATAATTTTATACCTATTTACAATAGACATAATTTTTTATCTTAAAAGTATAATCTTCATAGAAGCAGGGGATATCTTTATTCTAAACAAATATTTTTTATTCAGGTTTATTACTAAATTTATTTTAATTTAATTTTTTAAAAGACTACATGGTTTTAATTTTTAATCTTTTATAGGTTTTTAATTCACTACTTTGATTGTGACTATGTTCAAATTCTTTTTTCTCAATTTTATATCTGTTTTAATTAATCTTGTATTAAAAATACAGCCCACTTAGCAACAGATGATGTCTTCAATATTCGACAAATGCTTTTTGTATTGTTTTTAGGAAAGTTTTGAAATTTTTACTAATTTTATCTTAGTTTTTAAATTTCTTAACAAACTAAAAATTTCGAATTTCCAATGTTCTATGATTCATTTTGACTAGAATATTGAAATCAGTTTATAATTTTTTCATTAAATGAATCCAGAAATTACTTCTTAAAAACACACAACACAAACTCAATTAAATGTTCGAATTCTTTTTTTCCGATTTTATATCCGTTTACAATGATTTCTCACCTTAAAAACACCATCTACGTAACAGCAAGTAATATTTTCAGACTTCGGCAAATATGTTTTGCTCTGTCAAAACAGTTTACAGCTGATTTTGGAAAAACAATGTATGAACTGTTTATTTATTCTCGAATAAATAAATCAAAAATCCGAAAAAAATATTAATGAAACATTTAAATGAAAAGAAATTTCTTAAAGTATTAAAATAAGGCATCGTCATCAGAAATAAATGTTACGCAATATTTTAGACCTCAAATACAACAGGAAGTGGATAAAAATCAATTACGAAATTCAATTTGTAAAAATACAAAATAATTCAAATAATAATAATTGTGTAGAAAATGTATTGAGAGTCTTTTGTTTATAACATAAAGGGGATAGATAACCTTCTCTGTGATCAATGATTTAATGTTAATAATAGGTTTCTTTTAAAAGCAATCTTTTTTAAAGGTTGGAAAAAATGAAATAGAAATTTCTAGCTCGAAATAATATACAGTAGCTCAAAAAATGAAGAGTACACTTTACTTGTACTTGATAAATCTGACCTTTAATATAAATAACACATTTCCGAGAAATGCAAATGTGTTTTTATTTTTACGCATAACAAATGGTTTAATTTAGAGAAAAAATAAATAAAATCAACGAAAGATTTCTAAATTGAAAATTTTCAGAAGCATTTTAAATAAACATACGCAGAATTTTGCTTCAAAAAATGAGAGTATAGCAATGAAAGTTTTGCAATATCTCCCATAGAAACAAAATTTCACTATCAAGTTGCATGTCTTTTGGCTCTTAAAATGGCTTCTAAACGTCATGTTACCGATATGACCATTTTTTGGTGGTATCTGAAGATATTTTACTCCATTTTTCTTGCAACACAAAAAATATTATAACTTTAATGTTATCTTATTATATTATTATTTTATGTTATCAAAAAATGTTTATCCTTAATTAAAAACTTAAATTTTTTTGACTAACCTTTCTTAATGGGCATTTATTATCCAAGATATAACTATGCGTTCAGATTTGGAAGTTCTAGATCCAACTTTCTGCTTATAGAACGTTTTGAACGATTTTTATCGTTATGCATATCGCATGCTTCAATTTATAGACAGTATTCTGGCTACCGTCATATTAATAATACATCGAAGGTTACTATAAAATTCAATTAATCCGATGCAAAATTAATTATTTCGATACTTGAATTAAAAACAAAGTATTAGAATATCAGTTTAAAAGTTCTAAAATATATCGTGCATAAATCCCACCTTTCATTTCAAGGTAGAGTCACAAAATTTAGAGTAATAGATACAAAGCAGATTACAATTGTTTATATGTTATTGTAGATATGTTTTAGCTTATATTTGAAATTTTGTTATAATACTTTAAACACTTCTCTGTTAAATAAGAATATATTTTACTAATTCGAAAAACATTTGAAGGTATGTAATTATGTTCGGGATGAACTTTTAAAAAATGTTATACTTTTGCATAATTATTTGGAAGTCAAAAATGTTTTCAAAATTTTTCTTGTGGTTGAAATGAGGAATAATGCTAAACATTCTACTTTAGAAGTTTATCAAATGATTAATTCAAAATACTTCCTAAGCTAAAGCTAAACATTCTAGTTTAGAAATTTACCAAATGTTTAATTCAAAATATTTTTCTAAATTGTTTCTATGCTGAAACGAGGTATAAAACTAAACATTCTAGTTTAGAAAAAATATCAAATGATTAATTCAAAATATTAGAGTTAACTTAAAAGCTATATTATTATGAATTCAAAAATAAGTAATATTTCTGATTTAATCTTGTAATTGCTAGAGTTCATCGATAAAAAATATGAAATTTGCAATTCTTTTCCCATTAGGAAACATGAAAAAACATTTAACTAAAAAATCTTTTTATAAAAAAAGCATATTTTATTAAAATTGGACAAAATCTGTAAATTTGTAAGAAAAGACATATAAACAAGACATCAATACAATAACTATTATTTCAGCCATTTTTCGAATTATAAAATGTGTAACCCACTATCGGAACCCCGTTATTTTAGATTAAGAAAAGCACTGTAGTTATAGAAATAAACAATAAAAAAGTGGTAGATTAGTTAAAATTCTGATAGAACGAAGCATTAACACAATTTCTGAAAAAGTAATTGAAAACACTTAGAATACGAACACTGGCAAATCTAGAATCATATTAGAAAATGTTTCTTTCCGAACACAGTAATATCTTAAAAGAATGAACTTTTTTTTTGGTGTTTAATAATAATAATAATAAACCACAATATATCTTTGAATGCCAAAATTTATCATTTAATATATCATTAATGACAAATTGAAAGCTTTTATTTTATTTCAGCACGTGCATAATTTACGTATTGCAACATTTTCTTTAAATTTTATTTTTTGCGATTTTCGCAACATAATTTATTTATGAGTATATGGGCATATTATCTGTAAATTGTGCCATGTGATATGTATAATAATTTAAAAAATCGATCAAAACGTTAGCTATTCAGTAAGATTGCTGGACCCACTAGAACTATCGAATTTGGCTTATAGTTATTTCTTAGGTAATAATTACGCACTATGGAAGGTGCTTTCAAACTTAAATCAAACTTTCAATTAAATGAAAAAATAATCAATATTTTAACGTTTTCTCACCATAACTTCCAAATATATCACCATAAAAATAAAACATATTTATAACTCTTAAAATTAATGAAATACGTTTTGCATAAATAATAATTTTGTTTTAGTACAATTTTTTTTCTTCAGTTTTAATAATTATAAAAAAATATATCGAGACAGTATTTTGGTTATTTTAATTACTGTCCTTATAGTTACGTCCTGTGTAATATAGCAGACCTCTATCCTGGTAAACACTTTTCCCCTTCCTTGTGTCTCTGACATTTTACTGCGAATTTTTGATATATATGTGAAGTTTTGTGATTGCTTCAGAGGAATGCTGGCGGCCACGGTGGCACATTTCCATCTTACAGGACAGGAAAAGTGTCTTGTAAAATGTAAAAATATACATTTAAAAAATTTACATCGTTTTCAAAATAAAAATTTTGAATATCATAAATTTCATATATTAAAAAAATTTACATATTTTTGACACTTTTCCATCTTACAGGACAGGAAAAGTGTTCTGTAAGATAAAAAAGTATATATTTAAAAAAATCATATTTTTCAAAATAAAAATTTTGAATTTCATAAATTTACATAAATTTCATATATTTAAAAAAATTACATATTTTTGACACTTTTACACAAGATACTTTTCCTGTCCTGTAAGATGGAAAATCTTACAGGTCAAGAAAAGTATCTTATATGATAAAAAAGTATATATTCCAAAAGAAGTTACATATTTTTCAAAAAAAATTTTTTGTTTATCACAAATTTACATATTAAAAAAATTCTCATGCTTTTGCCTTTTTTCCATCTTTACAGGACAGGAAAAGTGTCTAGTAAGATGCAAAAGTATATATATCACAAAAATTTACATATTTATCAAAATAAAGATTTTGAATTTCATAAATTTCATATATTTAAAAAAATATATTTTTAACACTTTTCCATCTTACAGGACAGGAAAAGTGTCACCGAGTTCGCCAGCATTCCACTGAAGTAGGATCAAAACTTTATATATATTTCAAAAATATGTAATTTTTTAAAAAACTATATGTAAAGTTTACAGGCCACGACTCTTTACTACAGGTCACAACTATTTGCGCATATTAATATTGGCTTGGGCTTTGCGACTCTCCTTAATGTCCTCTATGCGGACAGCATCAAATTTTTGATGCTTCTCATCTTGATCAGTGATCTGCACTTTTGTTTTTAAACTGTAAAGCTCAGAAATATGGGAAATCTAGGGACCTAATAGAGTCACAGCCAGTTGTCTGGGCATTATTTGTATATAAATACTTCCGTTCACTCTGGTGAAGTTAAATGAAATTTTTTTTGCATGTTTTTGAAATTAAATAAACCAGCTGGTGACCGAGCTCCGCTCGGAGAAAACAGGTATCGAAGCTCTCGAAGATTTAAATTTTCAATTGTGATTTATCAAAACAATACATGCCATAAGAAAATTTGTGAAACCATTGGTGAAAAGATAGCCGGTTAAAGTGCACCATTGTAAACTATTCAAAACAAAGTTAGAGTTTGGAAAGGGAACTATTCTATACAAAGGTAAAGTAAAGGTAAAGATTGAAGTGTGTTGAAGTTCAATATTTTTGACAAATTTATTTAGAAAAACCAAACATATATACATACATAAGAAACACATTATAAACCTATAACAGCATAAACATAAAACTTTATTAGTTCGCCATATTGGCTATAGATGGCAGCACGTTACCGCTTGAAAATTTAAGTAGCCATTATGGCGAACTAATAAAGTTTGAAAATATCCTATCTGTAACTCCGAACTGCTCTACCGTAGCGCTTCAAAACCGGCGCTAATCGATTCCTCGTGGCCAAAAACCCCAGACCCCCAAGTTTACCGGAGTTTATTAATTCTGGCGCGATTTTCGACTTGACGACCATTCCTCGTATTATAGTATTAGATAAGAGCCATTAAAAAATAGTAAAAATAAGCAAATGAAGTTTGAAACATTATTAAGAGTTTCAAAGTAAAAATTCAAATCTTCTTTCGATTTTTTTTAAAACTTTTAATTTATAAATATAGTAAATTAGCTTGAAAAATATAGGAAATATAGTTAAACATTAATTTTCAAATCCATTTCTGAAATAAAATTGTTGATGGAAGCGTTAAATTTTAATTTCTCGAACTAAAATCTTTTCTCGTTTACATTTGAAATGTAGCTTATTATTAGCAAATAAATCATTCAAAAATTATATTTTTAAAAATGTAGAAAATGGATAGTGATTCATATATAAATTACTGCAAAATGCTACATTATTTAACAGCGAGTTTGCGTTAATTAACAAATGATGTCTTAACTAGTTATTTTAAGTATTTTGTTTAAGTAGTTAAAAGTACTTATTATTGACTTATAACTAAAGTACTTATTATTTAAGTCTTTTCGGCCTTAAGTAGAATGTATCATGGAGACCCTAATTTAATAAACTGGACTATTTAATTTCACATTTCCATATATTTTTTGAATATTAATGTTTTTTTAGATTAATCTTTTTATATTTTATTAAATTTGAAAAAAATGTTCTTGTATTTATTTATCTGTTATGCTGCCAAATTTTTACTAAATATTCTTGATAACATATTAGAAATTTAATATTTTTAATAGATTGAATTTGTATATTTAACAAATTTATTTATTTATTTTATTAATTTTATACATTAATTTTATTAATTAATTAATTTTATATTTTTGTTTATTTTCCATTTATTTAAATTTGTTTATTTTTTATTTATTTAACTTGGAAAATAAAATTTTTAAAACAATCTACTTACATCTCCATTTATCTAATGTCCCTAGGCAGGTGCTTAGTTAAAAATTTACCTCTGGCTGCAACCAATCACAATGTTTTGAAAATTTTCATTTTCCTTTCTTTTTTCCCGATATAATTTATCCTGAAATTTATAATATTCCAAAAGATTAAAAACCCATTTTGCTTCCGGAATGCTTTTAAACAACATTAACTCCCAAGGTATTTGTTTAATTAATTTGTAATTAATGTTACGGCGATTCCATAGTTTTAATCTCTTGCAATGACGGTAAGTCATTAGCGATTATTGCTCAAGCATTTACTCTCACGAAAGACCAGAATTAGAAATTACTTTGTTTTTTTTTAGGCCCCAAAAATGAATATTTAAAGGGCACATTGAAGTAGTAGGATAATAAGGAACTCGGTCCCAGTTGTAGCTTAATCTCGTTAACAGCGGTGAGCAAACTTTCAAGATTTCCAAATGGAGCCAACTGGAAATTGATTTTCCTCGTAAGGGGGTAGGAGACTTTCAGCTTTGTTATGTAAATACGAAAAGACTCCACTCATCCAATATAAAGGATGTTATTAAAAGTGTAATTTTGAGAGCTGGCGAATTGAAAAGAGTTCTTTTTAAATGTGCGTTATTAAATATAGCAACATAAATCAGTAATTTAGCAGACACGTGATATTTATAATGTGGGCCTGAAGTACTTCATAAGTTGGAGTAAATGCAGGGACTTCCATAATGATTTTAGAGTGAATAAAGGCTTAAAGAATTTTTTTTAGCATTTTCTAATTACACTGGCAGATTTAGACATTTATTCTTTTAATAAAATGATCGATTTAATTTCGCATTATATATATATATATATATATATATATATATATATATATATATATATATATATTACTTTCTCGTATTTATAATATAGAAAAAAATGTAGTAATCGTCAAAAACATTTGAGCTCGATATTTTGGCGAATCTACATGTTTTATATCCCCTTGAGTTCGAAGAACACATTTTTGGAAAATGTCTGTCTTGACAAAAATAATTCAAAAACGCTCTGAACTAGATGGTTGAAATTTGATAACTTTTCCATTTGATTTTTAATTAAATTTACGGATTTCTATTAAATTTTGAGCAAAATCTATTTAGAGGATATCTGTCCGTCCGATTGTTCGAATATAGATTAACAAGATAGTTACAAAACGGGGAGAGTTAGATAGATTACATTAAATAGATAAATTTATCATTTGTAGTGTAGATATCTAGATTAAATTTTCAGATAAATCCAATTACTGGTTGACTGACTGTCGATCTGTATTTTTAAAAATATTTTAACTCAAAAACACAATGAGCATATTCAAATTTAGTAAGAGATTTTGCAACTTAAAGCGTGATTTTATATCAAATTTTTGCTTCAATCGGTTGGGACGAGTATTCTGTAATTAATCGTTAAAACACTTACCAAGAATCACACGATAAATTCAGTAAAAATGCAAAATTCATGCCAATATAGCAGGTTAATTTAAAGTAGCATTAACAATAGGTAATTTTTTAAAAATTCTAATAACTTTATGAGAATGTATATTTTTTCATGATATATACATCAGTTTTCTCGCTTGTTCACAAGGATCTTTTAAGCATTCAATTATTTGATAAAACCAAATAATTATCCCATTAAATGCCATTTTTTTGAAAATTTTGACCATATAAGTTATGTATATATGTACAAAAAGTTGTGTAACAATTTAATAATATTCCAATCAAGTTTTCTTTTAAAATATTTGATATTTTTTTTACAAAATATGATCAATAAAATCACGATATAATATGATCAATAAAATCATTTCAATTAAAAATTAAAGACTAGGTAAGTAACAAATCAGTGTGACAGTATGAGTTTTTCAAATGTGACTATTTTGTTCAACTTGCAAATTTGCATATTGTAAAGAAACGAAGCACAAAATGTGTTCTTTCAGCTACGTAGAATACTGACTGATGTATATAAAATGTAACTATACTCTCATGCATACCAAATATATTTTAAGCACCGCGTGATGTATATAAAATTTTAAAATCCGTACACGGAGATTATGGTAGCTGATGGGTTAAGTGAGTATAATGAAAGAGGCAGGAACTTCTCCATTCATATTTGACCAAGTTTTAGTGTTAACCCTAATATTTTATGATTCATATAATTCATACTTTTAAAAAAAATTTATCTATTTATCAACTTGACGAGTAACATTCATTTATTTACTCTATCTACGCCTCCTTTATCACCAGTGACTTAGCAGATGGCTAGTATGCTTGTGTCTAAACCTAATTTTGTTATAAATCGGAAGTAAAAAAATAACAGTTTAAAGTTCAATATAATTATAAATGTTCACTTTAAGCCCTTCCAGATGCACAAAAGATATCGATGTAGTACAATAAATCATCTCAGCTTTTTTTTTGTTTAAATTCTGCCTGGTGTGATGCTTTGAAAAGCTGCAGATAGGCTTGCTTTAAGTTCGTTAACGCCAGCTGCCAACAATGGAATAAACACCTGCTCACACTGAAAGCTTATAACTGTGTTGAATCATTTTATTTGATATAACAACGGTCAACTGATTTTTATTTTGTTTTAAAACAACACGTTGATTTTTATTTTGTTTCTTTTTGATTGCCCTGCAGAGTGGGGAAGTTAATTTATGTATATATTTACATTAAAAAGCAAAAATTGAACTTAAACTGATTCTATAAGAATATATAAATATAATATAAATTTTTACCAATACATGTTAGGAGATAAAATCATATAATTTTTCAGTCATATGATATTTTTGTTTGTATTTGCAAATTAACGAATATTGGAACTTTATTTGCTATTTTTATTAATAAGATTAAAGTGACTAATATGCTATGAAAAATAAGATTTTCATAGTTTGCTTTAGTAACTTTTTAATCATATGAGAATGTTGTTGTTGTTCATGAACAACAACAACATTGTTATCAATGAATGCTCATGTGAGAATGAATAATGTTGTTTTGGTTTGAGATTTTTGAAGCCTCAAAATGCGTAGACAACAAATTGGAGACTTTTCGTTTTTGAGGCTTCACTTTTTATTGCAATCAGAAAATAATGCAGAAGGTTGTCACATTTGAAGATTTATCACCACCTAAAGTTACAACTTGATTTCCAAATTGTTCATCTTCTGAATTCGTATTAATCGCCTTAATTAATTTAAGTCATTAACTCGTGTAAGCCGGTTTGAAACAATCACGAAACTATCAGATTACGAAAGCGTCAATATTTAGAAAAACATTTTTTTTCGCATCTTAAAACTTTGTGTTCCAACTAAAATTATTGTATGAATGTAAAGCACTTATTGTAAAATGAATGAATTTCACTGAATGTAAAACCACACACACGCGCGCACGCGCGGCGCGCACACACATACAGAGAGAGAGAGATAAGGATCGATAGAGAAGTCTGGTGATTGTTTGAAACTAGTTTAAACTGGTTAATGACAAATTAATCGACAAATAATTACTTAAAATAATGATGTTCTCACATAATAATTTGAAATTTGCGATCGTAAACTTTTCTTTTTCGATAAAAGCACATAATATGTATAAAAAGCAAACAAACAAATCAGGACTATTTTTATTTTCATAATCTCTTTTTTCTGAAAAAAAAGTTTCTACTTGGGAACAATGAAAAATGATTGTGGTCTAGGTTTGATTCATCCAGTTTTATTGCAATTTGCCTATTTTTGTTTATGCATTTTATTCCATTCATTTAATAACAACAACAACAAATTCCATCAGATTGAGATATGTTAAAGCATTGGCCTTTAATTTCATTTAATTGATTCTGCTTCGATATTGTTTACATTCAATTTTAGTTAGATCATTTAGATATAACTTCCTTTTTATGATATTATGAAATTCCAGACATTAAAATTGTTATTTTTAAATGTCTGACACACGCTCTATCATTGTTTATATGAATCTTTGTAATATTTTTAAGACATCATAATTAAACGACGAAACTTACAAAAAAATCTAAATAAAACAGAGTTATTTTTTTTAAATAAAATAATTTTTTTTTCTCTGTTGTTATAAGCTTTGCTGTTTCCATTTTTTTTCCCATTACACTTTTCTCCCATTTTAATAAGGTTTTAAAAATATTTAAAAATATTTTATTAATCAATTTATACTTAAATATGTTTGTAGTGTGCAAGCTTCTTTGATATGAATAAAAGATAAATTTTAAAAATGAAAGAATATAGAAAAAACAAATCAGAAAAATTAGCAGGGTAAATTGCTTTGGATTAGAGATTCAGATCTCTCTTAAATTCTCTATTTCAGTTCTTAGTTTTTTTATTATTTTAGATACCGAGCTTGTGCAGGTGATAAACAATGCATATTGTTTACCGCTGAAAGTGCAAAACCCTCCCATATTGAATTGAAAATAATAAATATGTATCTAAATATTCATCAAAAGGAAGGAACCCTCATTTTTAAACTTTAAGTTTTCAGCGAAATGTTTTGTGATTTTCTATGGAGTTTAGATAAAATATATTGCATTCGATCATTTCACGAATTTTAGTTGAGAAGTGAAAGATACCTTGAACCTTGAAGTATTTATACATGCACTGAACTACACTGACGATGACGGATGGAATATTAAAGAATAAATATATACATTGTGCATGGCTTGGTGATGGGTAGATGGTTTTAACATGGCGATTGTATCGTTACTGAAAGAATAAGTTTTGATCCTGGAAAGTACACAATTTATTTAAGAGATCTCAATATGAAGATACATTTCTTCAATATTCTCTAAGTTATATTAAGGAGACCATACTTTCCTCTAATAAACAAAACAGTCCCGAATTTTATTTGTTTGTCCCAGATTGAAAAATTGAGGCAAACGCCTGTATTTGCCCCCACTTTTAATTGAATATCTCTAAATGACCGAATTTTGCATATAAATAAACATCTCACTTAAATAAAATATTAACTACATTTAATTTTAAAAAAAGCTAAGTGGAAAAATAAATTTTAAATTCTCAGTTTTGCTTTATACATAAAAAATAGCAGATAATGGATTAGCCATTACAGCATTGATATTCGTTTCGTTGTCTCAGATTTAAGCATAAAATCAAATAGAAAGGAAGATAGTTCTGAGTTATTATCTTTAGCTATCTTTAATGAGTTACTATCTTTAACTATATTTTAAAGGAAAGCTATCTTTAATATTTTTGAAAGTTAATCTTCGATAAGCTCTTCTTTTTTATTCTATACAAAAAAGTTAGCCACCATAACAATAATCCATTAATATGGAAATAAAAATAATAAAAAAAATATGAAAGTGATATTAAAAAAATGTTATTTATACTTTTTTGTTAATATAAAGTATTAAAACATATTATATGGTTAAATATTGTATTATTATTGATTCTGTAAAATGTTTTTAATGCTTCCAAAACCTGTTCTATAGCCAATTTTAAAAACTGAAATTTAGTTAAATCTAGTTGGTTTGATTACACTTTTTGTAGTATATTTATTAACAGTTTCAATCAATGTATTTAATCACACGAATAGGTGAAATATGTGTTAAGCATTTTTGAATAGAGTTTAGCATAGGTTAGTAAACATTTGCTATAGTTACTATGTCATCATCACCATATACAATAAGCAACAATGAGAATTTTCATAAGACGTCATATGAAATGCAGAGCAAGAAATGACGTATTTGGAACAAATTTTCCGAGAATTCTAGAAAGAATTGGCCAGAAGAAAAAAAAAAAAAAAAAAAAAAAAGGAAGGAAGGAAAAAGCATAAGGTAAAAAAATAGATTATCACAAAGAAAAACAACGAAAAAAAGAATATTACCATCAGAAAAACACAAACCTGAAATTTGAGTTTCACGTCAAATATATTATACTCAAAAATCGTTGTACAACTTAATAACATTTTTTTTTCTTCACTGAAGCAGGAATGTATCTTTTCGGATTGCTTCCTCTCATATTTCACTGAATTCCCTCTCTCCCTATCATATTAATCAAATGCGATTAATCGAAATTTTTCTTCAATCAAAAAAGGACTGTACGGGGGGTCATAACTCTTGTTAAAGATTATATCTCGTTTTTTTTTTTAATTCTTTATTTTCTTCTGCTTTTTCCCCATCTTCGCACATGATGATCTCGAGAGAGAGTGATGAAGAGGCCTTCAGGGTCTCCATAAAATCCCCTTGTATGAGTGGAATTCCTGCAACGTGTTGACACAAGTGATTTATTCTCTCTCTATGCTCTCTCAATGACGCCTCAAGATCGTGCTATTTCTGCCTGAGGTCCAGATTAACACTGTTATGAGCGTCTTCTACTCGGATGAGTGTCTGTGAAATTGGATAAAAGAGTGTTGAGGGACAGACAGACAGTATAGTTTTTCTCAGATTCAGAGGGGTAAAAAGGGGTATCATTCCAGATAGGGAAAAAAAGATCAATATTATAAAAACTTATTTTTTTAGGCATAGCTCTGAAAGCATTATGAGATCTTTCGAATATCTGTGAGGTCAACGTACTCGAATTTTCTGTGCGTTGTTTTTGGATTTTTTAGAAAGTGCTTTCGGAAAAACTTAAGACAAACCGAAGTAATCTTGACAGAACATTTACATTTGGATAACAACTGTTCTAAATTATTTTCTATACATTGTTTTCGAACTTTTTCATAAGTACTTTCGGAAAAAAGTTAGGTAAGCTAAAGCATTTTGAAGGAATATTTAAATGGGAAATACAGTTATTCAAATTATTTTTGTAATTGTTTTCGGACTTTTTCAAAAATCCTTTCGGAAAAAAGTTAGGTAAACTAAAGCATTTTGAAGGAATATTTAAATGGGAAATACAGTTATTCAAATTATTTTTGTAATTGTTTTCGGACTTTTTCAAAAGCGCTTTCGGAAAAAAAAGTTAGGTAAGCTAAAGCATTTAGAAGGAATATTTAAATAGGAAATACATTTATTCAAATTATTTTTGTAATTGTTTGCTGACTTCTTTAAAAGTGCTTTCTGAAAAAAGTTAGGTAAACTGAAGCATTTAGAAGGAATATTTAAATGGGAAATACAGTTATTCAAATTATTTTTGTAATTGTTTTCGGACTTTTTCAAAAGCGCTTTCGGAAAAAAAAAGTTAGGTAAGCTAAAGCATTTAGAAGGAATATTTAAATAGGAAATACATTTATTCAAATTATTTTTGTAATTGTTTGCGGACTTCTTTAAAAGTGCTTTCTGAAAAAAGTTAGGTAAACTGAAGCATTTAGAAGGAATATTTAAATGGGAAATACAGTTATTCAGAATCATTTTCTGTACATTGTTTTCGGACTTTTTCAAAAGCGTTTTCGGAAAAACAGTTAGGTAAGCTAATGCCTTTAGAAGGAATATTTAAATAGGAAATACAGTTATTCAAATTATTTTTGTAATTGTTTGAGGACTTCTTCAAAAGTGCTTTCTGAAAAAAGTTAGGTAAACTGAAGCATTTAGAAGGAATATTTAAATGGGAAATACAGTTATTCAGAATCATTTTCTGTACATTGTTTTCGGACTTTTTCAAAAGCGTTTTCGGAAAAAAAGTTAGGTAAGCTAATGTCTTTAGAAGGAATATTTACATGGAGAATAACAATTGTTAAAATTATTTTTGTAATTGTTTTCCGACATTTTCAAAAGCTCTTTTGGAGAAAATTAGCTAAGTTGAAGCATTAAGAAGGAGTATTTAAATGGGGATTACAATTGTTCAAATTATTTTTGTAATTGTTTTCGGATTCTTTCAAACGCGCTTTCGGAAAAAATTAGGTAAGCTGAAGCATTTAGAAGGAGTATATAAATGGGGATAACAATTGTTCAAAATCATTTTCTGTACATTGTTTTCGGACTTTTTCAATAGCGTTTTCGGAAAAAAGTTAGATGAGATGAAGCACTTAGAAGAGTTTAAGAGGGGATGACAATTCTGTACATCGCCTTCGGGTTCTCTCAAAAGCGCATTTGGAAAAGCTACACAAGTCAAAGTAGAAAGAAGAAATATTTAAATGAGTATAAAATTACCAAAATAATTTTCTGTATAATGCTTTCGAATTCTTTCAAAAGCACTTTCGTCAAAGTTACACAAGCCGAAGCATTTGAAGGGAATGTTTAAATGGGTATGCCAATTGTCCAAATAATTTTCTGTTCATTGCTTTCACATTCTTTCGAGAGCGCTTTCGAAAAAAAAAAAAAATAGACAAGCTGAAACATCTAGATTATTTAAATGAAAAAAGCAATTGTCAAAATTATATTTTGTAATTGTTTTCAACATGAAGAGTTTTTTTATTATATAAATACAGGATGTTTATAAAACCTTTCACAAGTTACAAAAAAATTATTACGAAAAAGCTACTGAATATAAATACCGAAAAACTTTTGCTATAGATATTCGTATCTATTAATTTGTTTTAATCCAACAGATGGAAATATGGAAATATGATTTTATATTAGATTATTATCAAAATTACGTGAACGAAGGAAATAGTTCAACGTATTCTTAGTTTCTAAGAATTCGAATCGGAATTACTCAATATCAATAAGAATTGCTCAATATCAATTTTCGAGTTACATATAAGAAAGTTACAATGCCAATTTAAATAATGGTATGCTCAAAGTTTGGATGATAGGTAATGTGTCTAATGTGGCATCCGAAAAGGTTTGGCAATATTTGATGATAATTGAAATTACGCTTTGGCATTTTTGAGCAGCCAAAGTGTTGTCACATCGAAATTTATGAACGTAAGTAGTTTAATAATTTCATAAATGTCTTTGCAATACATGGAAACAACCATAAGTTACATTATAAAAGATTTTTTTAAAAAACTTATAATCAAGAAAAGACTTTATAGTCACTTATTATTACTTTATTATAAAATAGTAGAATATTTTATTTATCTTGAAAATCCAATTTATTTTCATATACATCTACCATGGTATTATGAATTTTTATATTATATTTATTATTTAAAGATTATAATTAAGCCTGCTTTGAAATTTAATAGAATTGTCACTAATAAGAAAACTTGATAAGCTATTGAAAAAAAGACTAATAATGATTTTTGTTAAACAGCTTCTGACCTTAATAAGTGCTTTTAAGGACAAAATAAAAGGGTCGAAATCGCATTTCTTTTACATTCAACTTTAAAATGCAACATTTTACTTGCACGGGTCCTGTAAATTTTTTGTTTACTTATTTCTTGGGAATGTTTTATCTAACTTTATATTTTTGAAACATATATGCTGAGCAAAATAATCAAACTTGATGTCAGAGGCATCAACGAAGTTTTATCCAAGCTATGATCATCATTGTATCATCAATGATCCAAAGTAAGCCGAATACACATGGAATGTTAATTCTTGACCTGAAACCAGGAAAAATTTCTTGCCTCAGCTTTTATGGTTTTACTGAAGTGTTCCGCTGAAAGGTATTCAATTTATTGTAATTCTTAAAGGTTTCACTTCCAATAAAGATAGCAATAGTTCAAAGAAGTTTCAGATTTTTTTAATTTTTCCTTTATTTTTTTTTGACAGCAGTGCAAATCAATATTTACATATGCAAATCATTTAAATAAATTTAAGATATAATGCAAGGAAGTGTGAAAAAAAAAAAGAGAACGAATGATTTTCAAACAGATAATATTTTATTCAGTAGTGTTGCTTGACAACCTTTGAGATGATTTAAAGAATAAAAATAAAGTGATGGTAAATTTACATTTTATAGTCTGCACACAAGTTATCAACACTATGAAGACTGTAAGATTTATACTGTAAAGCTCCGGCGTCCTGACATAGAGGTAGAGCGTCTTCCCCGTGATCTCAGCTCCCAAGTTCGGGCATGGTTGTTCTTCCTCTGTTTTATCTGTGAGATGTATGAATGTGCCCTCCTGTAAAAAGGGATTGTGCAAGCGAATGAGTGATGCGTGAGTGGCAAAGTCGTACTCTCTACCCCCTGACATAGAAGAAGCGCATCTTCCCTGTTATCTGGGTGTCCCAGTTAGGGCGTGATTGTTCTTCCTCTGTTCTATCTGTGAGCTATGTGAATGTGCCCTCCAGTAAAAAGGGGATTGTGCAAGTGAATGAGTGATGCTTGAGTGGCTGAATCGTACTCTCTACCCCCCCCCCCGACATAGAGGTAGCGAGTCTTCCACGTGATCTGGGCGTCCCAGTTCAGGCATGATTGTTCTTCCTCTGTTCTATCTATGAGATGTGTGAATGGGCCCTTCTGTAAAAAGGGATTGTGCAAGGGAATGAGTGATGCGTGAGTGGCAAAGTCATACTCTCGGTCCTAGTTGGTGCTACTAAAACAAGAGACACACCCTATCGGTTTAAATCGCTGTCTTCGTAACAGCGAACTTGTCCAATGGCAAGTGCCTTAAGAAACAATAACATACCGTATAATCAACAGTTGTTTGCAACAGACATAGTAGTCAGGTTTTCTGAGACTAAATTCACGACGAACGAGGGAATTAGATAGTTTAATCACTCAAATTCTAGTTTGAAACCACATTAGAATTAATTGGAGCAATCACAGTTTTGAATTTTAGTAAAATGACACCTTAGTCAACAAGCCCATTTACAAATTTGAGAGAGAGATGCCGTCGTCTTGGCATAGGGATAACGCGTCTTCCCCGTCATTTGGTCGTCCCGGTTCGAGCATGGTTGTTCTTTCTTTTCTCTATTTGTGAGATGTGTGAATGTGTCATCCTGTAAAAAGGGGTTGTGCAAACAAATGAGTGATGCGTGAGTAACAGAGTCGTACTCTTGACCTTTGTTGGTGAGAATGTCAAGTATCACTTTGTGTTGTCCCTTGTTTCAAAAACTATCATATATAAAATAATATTTATCTTTTTTTCACTCACCCAAGATTAAAATTAAATGCTTTTAAACCCATAAAAAATTTTAAAAATTCAAATTAAAACTTATATATTTTGTTTTGTTTCCTT
This sequence comes from Argiope trifasciata, assembly GCA_026543055.1. NCBI lineage: Eukaryota > Metazoa > Arthropoda > Arachnida > Araneae > Araneidae > Argiope > Argiope trifasciata. Next base: position 72,051 of record JAPMOQ010051511.1, read on the forward strand.
GTATTTAATAATAAAATAAAATAAAAATGTGATGTTGTTTTAGAAATTTTTTTTTCTCAAAAACATTCGTAAGGAAAGCGCTTAATTATAAAAAATTAAATTTTATATTAATATATGTTTATTATAAAATATGTGTTTATGTTTATTGTTTATTATATATGTTTATTATTTATGTTATATGTTTATTATTTAAGATATGATCAAATGGGCTTGTGAACATTAACAAACGTTTGATATTTTTTTCATATATATATTATGGAATGGTACTGACGTTAACAATTGTCAGATTTTAACAAATAAAAATGAAGAATACAATACAGATTGCAATGCGAAATGTAGAAATTAATCGTGCGTTATATATATTTCAATCACAGTTTCAGAGATGAGGAAGGAATTAAAGAATTTCAGTTTTCAACATAAATAATATAGTATTATAGTAGTCTAGTTTTCACCATAAATAAACTAATATTATTTTAGTACCAAAGTTTAATCGGTTTTATTCTTACAAAAGGAAGACATCTGATTGACATAGCGATTTACAACAAATCTTGTAACCAATTGTGGAACACGGAAAAGAACATCACCTAAAACAAGTTGAGTTGTTGTACTACTTTCGAAATAAACTTTCGAGTTTTCTAATTTCACAATAAATGAGTCGATTATCCAGAATTTTGAAGATGATAAATACAATACATAATCAAACAAAATAAAAACAAGATGTCGAATTTTTCACATTATTTCAAGAAAAACTCTATTTTTAGCACCAAACGAATCACGACGAAACGATCTTCGTAAGAATATTAACTTCTTATTTATATATTTTGATTTCAAGCTCTGATATATTCTCCAAAATGAACACAGAGTAAACAACTCAGCTTGCAAAGTGCAAAAACATCCTTATGTAAACGGAAATGAAATGGATAGATGTTGTGTTCATGTAGACCACTTCATCAAGTTCCCACCTACGTATCCTATCATTACAAGCAAGATGCCTAGCATGTACAAGACTACCTGTCATTGATAAACTTCTGAAAAAACACCGCAAGATGCATTGGATGAAGAAAAATTACATTTTTAACGGGATAAGATATTTGTGGTAAAAGATCTTGTCGTCTTTGCTGTTTTAGTGGAAGCAATGTTGTTGGTTGATAGGGAAAAGGAGGGGAAGAATTTTGAATAGAAATGGATTTTTGAATTATAAAAAAAGAAAACGAAGCACTTCATTACATGCGCCATGATCGATGGTCAAATGCAAGTAAATAGACTTATTTAGAGCGAAAATAGGAAACCCAATTGAGAAGTTTGGGCAATGACGTCCTTAGGAGATAAAAACTTTGCGTGGGACTTGTCCTAAAAGGGCAATAAATAAGTTGCATGCATTTTAAACTGTCATTTGAAGTGACGGAAAACTAAATGCACTAGAATCCAAAAGAATATGCTATTTTAAGTGTTGAAGTGCCCTTTTTAACCGTTTTTTTGTGTTCGTATGCCAGTGAAGTCAATTGTGAAGGTCAACTCATCAGATTGCTAGACGTTCGTTAATCCAGAAAAGTAATAAGTGGAAAATAAAGCAGTTGAAGAAGATAACTATCTTTGGCAGAGAGAGTTTTCAAGGTATTTTTAATAAAAGAAAGCTGAACAAATTTTTCATACTAATTTGGTAGTTACGAAACTGAAATTCCATCATTGTAATTTTCATCCACTTAATACTTATTAATAAATTTTTTAAAGTGGTAAAATTCAATTTTTTAAACGTTTCATTCTAAATATATCATGAAGTGATTTTTTTCCTATGTTGTGCTAAAAATACGTATGTACCATCTTTGCAATTATTTTGGCGAATGAAAATTGTGTAAAATTTTATTTTAAATCGGTTATTAGTAAATCGGAATTACATAATTTAAGTTTCTGTTGAAAACTTCAAAATAAATTATTTTTAGAATTGCGTTTATACTTAAAAAAACTTGCGTTTATACTTTATAAAAGCAAAATGTCAGTATCTAATGGATATTTAATGGCCAAAAAATTTGTACTTTTCTTTTAACAAAATGAAATTAAAATGCATAATTCACGAATGCATTGAATGCAATGTTGAAATAAGCAGAAATTTCATCCTAAATTAGCAATTATAAAATAATTTTTTTTCTAAAATTTTGGTTTAAATCTTACAAATAAATCCTTATTTTTAAAACTTATTCTATGGTTCTCTCTACAGAGTTATTTCTCAGCGTGGTATTTTTTCATACATTACAGCGGATATTTAAAGACCATGCCACCAATTAATAACCTTATGAACGTACCTAAGTTTAGATATGTGTGAGTGAGACGAATGTTAATTTAATGAATCGATTAAAATTCGAACGATTTGTGCTACAAAACAATATTTGAACTGTGGTCGAAGCTTATATTTATTCATGTTATTTATCCTGGAATTAAATGAAAATATTGATTTATTTCTTATGGCAAGATAAGTATTAGTGTCTTATAATATCCGTTGAAATCTCACTTATATAAATAAAAATGGTTTGTCTGTATGTCTCTTATACTTCCCTAAACCGCTCATCCGATTGGTCAGCTTATTGTTTACACCAGAGGTGTCCAAACTACGGCCCGCGGGCCAAACCCGGCCCGCCAAGTGATTTTATCCGGCCCGCGGAGGGTTTAATAATGCGACGAATTTAATAAAAAAAACTGAAGAACAATTTCCAATTGCATCTGCAGTAAAGATCATCGCCGATTTAAAAGAAAAATTTCAAAAGCGATTTTCTGATTTGGACATGAATTCAGAAGAAATTCGGCTGTCCCAAAATCCATTTGATTGCAACGTTGCTGAAATTTCAAGCCAGCTTCAAATAGAAATTATTGATCTTCAAGCAAACGAACAAATCAAGGACAAATACAAGGAAGGAAACTTAATAGATTTTTATAAATATTTGGATGCAAAAGAGTTTCCAAATTTGAAGAAATTTGCTCGTAAATTCATTTCAATGTTTGGGATTACTTACTTGTGCGAACAAACTTTTTCTCGAATGAAGTATCTCAAATCAAAATATAGAGCAAATTTATCTGATGATCATTTGCAGTCATTGCTTATGATTGGTGCAACAAATTTTGATCCCAACTAGAAAGACATTCTTCAACAACAACAACAACAAAAAAAAAACAGTTTCATCATTCGCATTAGAAGTTGCATGAAATTATTTCAATTTATATAAAATAATTATATAATTATACTTTGTTTGTTTAGTATTTTGTATTTTCAAGTTACAATAAAATAGTATTAATTAATAGTATTTAATGCTACTTTACTCATAATGATATTTTTCAATTTGTATATACATGTGGCCCGTATAACATGGATCTAATTTCGGTCCGGCCCGTGCCGCGAAAAGTTTGGACACCTCCGGTTTACACCAACGGGAGGGTTATAGAAATAGTACAATTATCTAAAATAAAAAAAAGAATCACAACCGCATCTATTTACTATGAATTAGTTTCCAAATAACTAGACGAGGAGACAATAGATTCTATAGAAAAGAAAAATCCAAGTTAAATGTTAATATTTTGCAGCTATATTATGCAAATGTCACGAAAGTCTTTCTCAGAGATAACAACATTGTAACAGATTATGCCAGAAAGTTTTGAGGAGACAACTCTGTTTTTAAATTTTAGCATTTTTCGCAGTAACTACCAAAAATATTGCAGCCCAAATAATTTTGTACCATCTTAATTTTAAAAAATTATCTTTTCATTTATTTTAACGATTTTACCTATAAATATATTTTTTATGTTTAATCAATTTTAAAACAAAATATTTTAATCAAATTTTCTAAAATTAAATTTGAGAATTCTGAATGAATACTAAACGAATCAAGAGATACAATAAATAGTTTCTTTCATCACCATTCTGAAAGAACACCAAATTTTCCAATTCTTAAAGAATATGTAAATCTAATACATAAAAATTAATATTTGATCGTTCGTATTTTATATACAGTTGTACCTTTCATCCTATTTCGATAGAACGTTGCCAAATTATTGATTGGTTGCACTTATTATTATTTTTTTTTGGCGGCTGCAAAGCGCCGGGCATTAGCTAGTCTATATAAATAAAAATGAATATTTGTCTGTATGTCTCTTATGAGCTGCCATACCGCTCATCCAATTGCGATGAAACTTTGAATACTTATTACTTGCTTTTCTTTTTTTTTTTTTTCTGTTGATGATGAGAAAACAAAAAAATATTTCCAACTCTAAAGCTCTGAATAATAAAGTTTATAAAATAGACGGAATATTATTTACGCTTTTCCTTTATATATCTTTCAATATCAATGAATCTATTCATTTCCCAATAAAATAAGTATTATTCTTATTTTATTTGGAAATAAATATTATACTTTCTATCATTCCTAATTAAACAAGAGTGTTATTTTAAATTTCAAACGATATTTCCGAAATTATTTCTTCAGCTGCAGAAACGCGCCGGGTACCGGCCTAGTCTATACTTATAATAAAGCTCAATGTGTGTGTGTGTGTTGGCGCTCTACAGGCCAGACCGTTGGACCTACAGCTACCAAATTTGGTACATGTATACCTTGGAGGTCGGGAATGTGCACCTCGGAGCCCTTTTTTCGAATTTTTAATTAGAATTTGAATTAATTAAAATTTCAGCAAAATTTCGACGTTTTTCCGCTATAACTTCCGAAATTATTATGGGACAAACATGATTTTAACATCAATTTAAAGATTAAAAAATTAGCTTTCTAATGGTATCAGTTTTTTTAATTTATAATGTAAGCTTCTTTTTTTAACGAATTTTTAAAGAAATATTTTAACCATGTTTTTTTTAGTACGTGACTGGATAAAGTAAAATAAAACAATGGCCGGAAGTTCAAATAATAATAAAAAAAACTATCATCGCAAATCAAATCTAAAAAAATACAGCTTTCAGCACGTGACTGGATAAAATAACATAAATATAAAATGTGATATCTTCTAAAAAAATAAATGCAAGGCAAAGGAGTCTATGATCGTTTGCAAAATCTATATCATTAATTCCATAAATTATCTTTATTTACGGTAAACCTGATTGAATTTAGACAGGATATGCATTGGAATCCCGACTTAATGGCATATTTCTATAATCGTTTGCAATATCTGTATCAATAATTTTTTTCCCCTTTTCGCTTTCTTTAAAATCATATTTAACATTTTAGCAATATCACCGAAAAAAAAACATTTTTAATATTTTGGAAGCATAATCGATAAATTAATAGAGCATTAAACTCAAAAAGTTTTTCCGAATAAAGTTACCGACTCTTTAACTACTAATAACTGAATCTTTTAACAAACTATTTCTTAAATTTTGGCTAAAAAATATATGATTTAATTGGAAATTTTAGAACTCATTACTCATGGCGAACCAGCTGGTCGCCAAAGGCGGCTAGTAGTAAATAAAACAAAGTAGGAGTATATGATACCTCTTGCTTGCTGACTATGTTCAGAAAAGAACATTCAACCTGAGAATAATCTAACCTTTGCTCCAAATTAAAATATCTGTAAATAAATATTTAATATATAAATTTGCTAGACATCTTTTCCTATTTTAAATCAGAATGTTTACATAGTTAATCGAATGGAATCGCATAGAATTTTGGGTTCAACAACGATTAAAAAAATATATAAATTATGGTTGTAACAGATAATAAAGGTTTCAATGATATGAAAATTTAATTAAAAGTCATTATGTAACCCATAGTATAATAATAATAATTAAATAAGAAAAGTTCCCAGTTTTAAGTGAAAAATCTTGAGATTTATTTTAACATTATTTAATTTTGAATAAGATTGGACAGATAATCTGGAATTAATTCATATGTCCTTCGCTTAATATATTTTAAAAGCAGTTACAAGTTAAATTCACAAATTTATTTTCCTTCATTCAATTCACCCAACTCGTTTTCTTACCATTTAATCCCTTTAATAAAACCTATCTTGCACCCATCTCAAATTAATTAGCATGATGTTAAGTCCATTTTCCTATGGAAAAAAGGAAATCGCAGTTAATTTCTGAAATACTTTGAGCTTAAGATTCCGATTTTAAACCTCTTTTTTTGAAAAGAAACTTAATTGCTCGTTTCCCGCACCCCTTTCAAAATGACGATTTAGAGCACAAAAGAACTCCCAACATCTAATTATAGTTCTTTGATCAAGCATTTAATGTTAAACTTACATTTAGGACTTGATGATTTATGTCTTGAAATGGCTGATTAAAACACCTCTTGGATTCTTATCGGTAGAATTCGGTGCTTTTAAATCTAGAGCCAGTGACTGTCGGGTTAGACTCTCTAATAGTTAAGAGAGGCCCATTTTTTCAACCCATTTAGATCATTTAAACATTTCTTTGAAGGGTTTTGACTAATATAATTTTCCCACGAAGCCATTATTTATATGCGGCTTGTACTTAAGAATGATGAATGCATCATAGCCATTACGTTTCAAAAATAGCCGGTCTACAATTATTTGTCAGGAGAATAATGCATTAAAATTTGGGTCGAATATTTGTTCATTTTGATTAGGACTTCAAATTATATTTCACTAAAATAGAGTTTTTATTTTTAACTGCCCACATTCCTTAATTTAAAGACGTGCTTTATGGTTTAAAAAAATAAATAACATTTTCTAAGAAATGCCGATTTTGTTTTCATATATTCAAAATGCTAATTATGCTTTATAATATCTAGAATCAGAACAAAAATACATATTTGAAAGAAATTGTTTAAAGTCTTGAATGAATCATATTATTAAACTTCATTCAGGTATTAATACCTGCTTAAAGCGCCTTTTAATTAATCGTAAGATTATTTCAAATTTAATAAGGGTTCATTTATTCTGCTATGCTTTATAGATGTAAAGTTATACATAAGATTATAGAATTGTTTTATCATTTCTAAGTATTCAATTATTCTCTTATTTAAATTATATTTAATAAAATATTTTAATACTAAATGTTATAAAAAAGATTTTGAATTAGATTTTTTCTATTGAAAAAATCAATACCAATTAATGAAATTTAAAATAAATCAAATATTTGATTTGATGAAAATCAAATAAATTGATTTGATATTTGTAAAAAATTGAATACGAAAAGTGTCCATTTTTATCTTATTGCTTTAAACGACCAATTCTTACACATATATAAATTTATTTCGTGTATCTAGAAAAAGCCTCCAACGTTGTGGTTCAAATTTTATATTTACATACGGTTTGTTTATCTATGTGACGTTTTTGGAAAAAACGCGCTTTTATGCATACAAACACATTTTTTATGACTAAATGTTGATATGTGGTTATACATGACTTGCACAAGCGTATCAGAATTGGAGTAGCATAGAAGGTTTCGGATTCCCACATATTTTCCCCGTGTTAGATCATAAATTCGCACTTCAATTAGATTTCGCTAATAACTTTAAACGAGCCATAAAATTGGATTTTATTTATGATTTACAAAAAAAAAAAAAAAAAAAAATTGTTGAGAGAACTTTGGTCTTTTTAATACTAAAGTGCATTGGAAAGAGGACCAATTTCTTACCAAAATGTTTCTAGGAAATTTCATGTTTTAATTAGTAATTGTGAATTATTAAAATGGATTATAAATAATTTTAAAATGTCTACATAACTATATAGGATCTTAGAAGATAACCAGAATTTTTTGTTTTGTTTTACTCAGATAACTTCATATCAAGTTGAAACTTGGTTTGTAAAAAAACATCTAGTTCACTTTAATTAAAAAGACGGTTACTTTTGTGAAATTCGCGGTAAAAAATATTGCAAAACTATACTGGCTTATATATATATATATATATATATATATGTACTGATGGAAAAAAAAATTCCCAACACTAGGAAAGAGCTGTGCCAGATAAACGAAATTCGGTAGGCGTGTTTATACATCTGAAAGATGACGTCGATTCAAATTTCGAGCTACGCGCGTAAGTGTGGCGCTAGTAGCGACACTATGAACATGCAAATGAGGTTTGCTTTAAATAAGCGCTGTAAGGTTCGTGATCGTTATTTACAGTTGAGATTTGACGTAGTGGCTTAATGTTAATCAAGGATGCCTCTGAGAAGACGAAGAAGCTATTATCAACAGCTCACTGAGTTTGAACTTGGTCGTGTTGTAGGGCTACGAGAAGGTGTGTTTTCTTTTCGCGATGTTGTCTCCATCCCACAAACTGATATCCGACACCTGTACGACACAATGCATGCCCGTTTGCATGCTTGCATTCAAAGTTCTGGCGGTTACACCGGTTACTAATGTACCAACATTTCACATTTGAAATGGCTCTTCTGGCCAATGGCTCTACCCGTGATCTTGAAACTTTAATCAATTAAATAACCTAGACAAATGTATTCCTAAAATTTCATTACTGTACAATAATTTTTTCTTGGTGTTGGGATTTTTTTTCCGTCAGTATATATATATATATATATATATATATATGCTTAACTGTCTTTTTATTTTCTCATATAAGTAGCAGAGAGAAATTATAATAACTTTGTGTTTGAATATGTTTAGAATGCTTAAAAAAGCGTTGTCATTTTTTAAAAACTTTTTTATTTTATATACTATTAATTTTTAATTTTTTATATGCGAAATACTGATATCAACTAATTTAAAGATAACAAGCAATTAAAAGCTTTTCTTTATTATTTCAATCTATTATATTATTTCTTTTTTAAAAGCTGCTTGTACACAGCAAATTAAAATTAATAGAATATATTGATTTGGATGTAAAAAGTGGAAGTCGCCAAATTTGTATTATTTATAAATCTCTACAGAGCTAACTCCATTCTTGCAAATGCGTATCAGTGCTCTTTGCCTGTGAGTGAATAATTTGTTCTCAAAGTTCCCTCCATGTTCGAATAATGGTAATGAAGTTTTAAGAATTTGGACAATAAAAGTTACAAGAAAACTTTCTTTTAAATACAACCGACAGCCACCCGAATTCTGCCCAAGGCATTTTCTCTGCTTGTCTGATTCTTGTCACACCGATGACCAGATGGCAAAGATGGAATTACAATGGAGGACAAAAGCAGTTAATTCAATCTCATTTAAAATTTTTAAAGAGCCCGATAATAGACATAAGAAACAGCAGTTCCAGAGTTTTCAGTTCTTTTCTTGTACAAAAGCTAAAATTCTAATGGCAGTTTCTTTTGACAAACAACGTCTCACTATGATACCATATACCCCTAGGTGATAAAACACTTCAAGGTAAAGCTGCCCATGACAAGCTGTCCAACTAATCAAAAAATTATTTCTCCTAAACTCTGTAACTAGGATTTTGGGATTTTTTTTTCAAAAAACATTCGTCGCATGCATTTTTTAATGAGAATATGCAGATTGCTTATTTTTATTGTGGTCTAATAACTAATTTCTAAATCATCAGATACATCCATATAGATCCTTTTGAAGAATGTTTTAAATGATGTGAGTATCTTGGAATGAAATCCTGTTTTATGCTGTTTGATTCAATAAATATATATCTATAAAGCTACGAATTCTACTTTTTAAAAATGATTCCTCGATCCTGTCAATCACATTTAAGAAAATAACTTTGCTCCCACAACATTTTAAAGATAAATATTTAAACATTGAATTATTCCCTAAAATGACTAATGATTCAATAACAATAAATGAACATCAATAGAAAATAGATTTATTAAGCGATTTTTTAAAAAAAATTATGGGTAAAAAATGAGAGTAGTCTTAAAAAACTATGTGAGGTAAATTTTAAGAGACTGGAATTTTTTTTAGGATATGAAATTTTAATTCAACAAAATCGTTACTGAAACTGTATTAATTTCGTTTCTTTTGAGAAACTGCCACTTGATATAAAAAGAAAAGTGACCATTGCCTTTTTAGTTGGGTTCTTAGATATAAAATACTTTGTGCAGAATCGAGGAGGGGGGGAGAGAGAAAATCAAAATACACTTGAATATATACAAATACAAAGGTATCACACGCTGATATAAAATGTTACCAAGAATAGCACGACATATGAAATGAAAAGTCAATTTTCAAAAATTAAAAAAAGTAATAATATTAAGTGTGTGCAAATAAAAAATAGGAAAAGCAAGTTGCTTTTACGCAAAACGCTTATACATAGATTAACAGTCTATAAAAACATTGGTTCAAAATAGAGAAAATATATTCTTGACGAAAAAAGCAAAAAACAAAAAAAAAAATGTTACTTGGGAAAATGCATGCTAACGTATAAAATTCTCTACGAATGATGATAATAGATAGCTACAAGCACATATAAATCCGCATTTTAAAATTTTGAGAATAGCCTAGAGGAATATAATAAAAAAATTAAATTAAACAAAGTTTTGCTAAAAAAATTTATGATGAAACAAAGTTTAAAATTGAAAAAAAAATTCTATTAAAATAAAAATATTCTCGACGAATGATGATAGTGGAACAGCTACACACATATATATAAATATGCACTTAAAATTTTTTAAGAATAACTTAGAGGAACATAACAATAAAAAATAAAAATTAAATTAAACAAAATTTTACGAAAAAAATTTATGATGAAACAAAGTTTAAAATTAAGAAAAAATTCTATTAAAGTTACAAAATTCTCTACAAAGAATGATAATGGAATCGACACACACACACACACACACGCACACACGCACACACACACACACACACACACACACACACACACACACACACACACACACACACACACACACGCACACACACACGCACACACACACGCACACACACACACACGCACACACGCACACACACACACACACACATACAAATATGGACCATAGAAATTTTAAGAATAACATAGAGAAACATAATAGTAAAAAATACAATAAAAATAAAATTAAATAAAGTTTTGCGTGAAAAATCCAGTTAAAAGTAAATAAATAATTCAGTAAAAGTTTAAAATTAAGAACATTTGTTTTAAAATGTTCAAATTTTTTTTATTTGAGTAATGACATTATACATAGGATTCAGCATCTCTGCCGTTGTTCATTGGAATATAGGAGCTATATCAGGTTGTACAATTTCATGAGATTTGAAGTGAGATTTCGAAGTTAAAAAAAAATTATGAGCATTTGAAAATGTTTTTAAATGGAAAAATGTGGTAAGAGGGCAGTAATTTGAGAAGTGGATGGGTGAACGTTTTTGATCCCATGCATAAATATCCGACCCAGACAATATTAATTTTTCGCACTAATTTGGAAATGGGTAATACTTTGTTATAATAAAATTTCATTACATAGAAATTGAGAATATCTTGGGTATAATATCAAAAATGTGGCGACTAGTTGCTTTTTATTTCCATTTTCTCTAGCAAGATTATAAAGACAAATGCATTAAAGAATCCATCAACCAATTTAATGGTTTGTGTGGATCAACAGGAGTTCCTTCATTTTTTTTATTAGCTGGTCATTGGCTTTCGAAATGAAAACCATCTGATTTAGAGTTATATTTTAATGTTGAAAAAGCAAAGTTTGAATTGTTTGAAGTATTTTGTCGGTACTTTTGAGTGATTGATGAAAGATTGCTGAATGTATTGTTACAGATGATGGAAACAGTGTTTTCTGTATAGGAAAAAAAATCTGTACTTGAAATATATTATTCTCTGGCTGGAGTTTGACCATTCATTATTTCATGTTTGCATTATTTGCAAAGTCAAAAAGGCACTACATATTCTTCTCTTCATTTTGGAGTGTTTTCTGCAGTAACGGTTATAATGGGATACTTATTGTCAAGATATATTTAATAGGATGTAATTTGAGAAAAGGACCTTCGAACTTTTCAGGAATAAATAATTCTTCAAAAAAGTATTCTCTTCTTTTCGGTCTTGTTCTTCTAATGTAAATAGATTCTGTTTAGCCTTTATGTGAAGAGGTAAGATTCCGGTTATTGTTTGGAACTCTGGCATTGAAGTAATAAGATAGGCTTCTGTGATGAATTATAGAAATTTTCTTTATATGGCTGGAAATAATAACTTTTTGCCGAAAAACGATATTCGAAGCCCAGGCAACTGCATTGTGGAGAATAATTTTCTCTACCATTAGTGAAATATAATATTCTACGATGTTCTTGTTTGAAGCCCATTTTTAATTCTTCGGGGACTGAATGTGACATCTATGAGTTGCCGTTTGATGTATTCAAGTATTTAAATTTTTTCATTGAACAACCTTCCTAGACACTTAAAACATTAAAGGCGGGGGATCTTGACGAAAGTATGCTAGGTGACGCGGATCAAATCGAAACACTTCCAATGTGTTAATAGTGTGACTCTATTTTATGGACTGTATTATCCATTCGGTTGTGGAACCTCGTACCAGTGATATAAATCTGCAACTGATTCTTATTTGTCAAAAATTTGAAAATATTTCATCCTTGTTGATGCAAGACTTTGGGGCCATCCTTGGTTCTGGAATAAATAGGATAAAAAAATTATCCGCGAAAGTCTGGACACGCATATTGGTTGGAAAATTTTACCATTATGTGCTTTTGTCAATAGGATATCATTAGTAATCATACTGCAAAGCTTGTTGTTTTGCAGGCTAGAAAACCTACCCCTCGTTCTTTTTCAGAGTGACTTTAAGGTTATCCAAAATAATTTCTGATACAGAATTTTTTCAAATTTAGTTGTTTAAATTATTTGTAAATCTTTCTGTAATAGTTTGATGCCGAAGATTGTCAAATACCCCCTTGATATCTATTGCGAGTATGGTCGAATATTTATTATTTTGTTTTTATTCTTGAATTTTATCTTTGAGTACGAAAAGAGAGCATGTTTAATTGACTTTCTTTCTCAGAATTCAAGATGTGAAGAATGAAGCAAAATTTGTGATCTGAGTTGAAAATTCACCACTTGCAGAAGAAGCTTTTTAAGTGTCTAGTATAAAGTTAGGAGAAAAATGATTGTCTATATGGACTGGGATGAGATTTGTTTCTATTATTGTTCTTATGGAAATCTATATAAATAAAAATGAATGTTTGTCTGTATGTCTCTCATGCGCTGCCGTACAGCTCATTGTATTGTAGTATTGTAGTGGAAGCTTTATAAGCCAGATAACATCCACAAGACTGAGTGATCACTTTTTGTCTTGTGGTCATGTTGTCTGGTTGCGAACCATAAGGTCCCCAGTTGGGGTCTAGCTATCTCCAATCGCAACATTCTTAACTAAACAACAAAACTATTTTAAATTCCAAACAATATTTTCACGATTATTTCTTCTGCGGCAGCAACGCCCCGGGTACCAACTAGTTGGAAATAAAGAAAACGTGTTACGGCAAGTAAATTTCAAAATCCTGGTTGAAATTTGAATTACAGTTATGAAATTATATATTTCACCACAGCGTTGTTGTATCTTTATTTTAAACTAGCTATTACCCGCGACTTCGTTAAAGTGGAAATTTTGATGTATATGTATGAGAAGTGACGGTCTGATCAGCAGTCGGCAGTGGTTGCCTAAAATCGCCCGCGAGCAAAATGACAACACCACGCATCACTACTTGGTTGCCACATATGCCTTGCAGGCTGCGGTTTACTTTCAACGCCAGCTGGGGTAACGCAATGCAGATTAGAATTTTTTTTTATTTCCTTTATTCAGTTTTATTTTAATTTAAAAGTAAATCAGAATGAATGCGAAAGAGCGATTCATTAACATTTGATTTTAAATACATCAAACACAAAGAAAATAATCAGAATCGTTTGAAATAATCGGTCGAAATCATGCTGAGTCTATCCTTATTAGAGTGGGAAAAAAAAAACTGAAGCTTTACTCATTTTTGGCGGGATTTGGCCTCAGAGTTTTGGCGTGCAAGTTAGTTTTTAATGAATAAAAGATTAACCACTCAATTAACTGGAATAAATAGTAGCCTATGTTCTATTCCAGACTACGCTTTGTGCTAACTTCCATGCAGTTCCGTTCAGCCGTTTTGGCGTGATTGGCGGACAAACATTCATTCACCCGTATACCCATTCAAATTTTCATTTTTATAATAGTAGTATAGATAACATCACTTAAATATCAATAATTTTGTTTCACTAAATTCACATCTTTTCTGGTTTTGCTTTCGATATACAGGGTGGTTATAATTAAAGCTCCACTTTGAAACGGTCATATAAGTAAAGCTACTGGACCAAATGTTATCAACTTTGGTAATGGTTTAAAGGAAGGCATGAAAATTTTTTTTCTACCAAAAAAAGTTTAAAAACTGACCACTAGGTGAGGAAATGGCGCGGTATGCAACATTATTAAACAAAATCGGACATATAGACATCTATATAAAATGTGTTTGTTTTTGAAATGTATTAGAAAACATGTTCAAAATGGCATTCATCATTTTCTGAAAGCATGTTAAATCGCATTACTGCATTCTCATGAAAAGTTCTTTGTATATCCCTTGGCCTATTCCTTTTACTGAATGGACCGCGGTGGCCTGGTCTTAAGTTTTCGGGTTCGAGACTCGATTCCACCGAAGAACCGTTGTGTGAGGAGAGTCTTTTGCACGTTAAATCTGTCCGCCAAACATCCTCTATAACTAAACTAAATATCTAACTAAATATAATATAACTAATATAACTAAATATAATAAATATAATAATATATATTATATTTAACTAAACTAAAAACTAAACTAAATAACTAATATATAACTAAATTAAACTAATCCTCTTATTGAATAATATTTTTGCAAAGCATGCCAATTAATGCTAATATATTCATAATAATATTTAACGAGAAAAACATGGTCTTGCATGGATAGAGAGCTTTGTTGATTCGTAATAATGAGAACTCTGTCAAACAGTCTCACTTTTATCCGGAAAACCAAACGACGTTTAAAGTGCTTCTACATAAATTACTTGCTGGTACTCGAAGTGTTGCTGCCGCTGAAAAAAAATAATATTAAGTGCAATTCATCAATAACTTGGCAATGTTTTATCGAAATAGGATGAACGGCAAGACAGTATATAAAAAACGAAATATTCATTTTTATATATTAGGTTCGTGTATTCTTTCAGAATTGTAAAGCTTGGTGTTTTTTTCAGAATGGGAATGCAAGAAACTATTTATTGCATTTCCTGATTCGTTTAATATTCGTTAGGAATTCTCACATTTAATGTTAGAAAATGGGATTAAAGTATTTTTTAAAAAATAGATCCAACATAGAAAACATATTTGTATCACAAAATCTTTAATATAGTAGAAAAGATAATTTTTTGAAAATTAATGTAGTGCAAAATTTTTTGTACTATAATATTTTTGGAAGTTATTGCGGAAAACACTAAAATTTGATTAAAATCTAAAACCCCCAGAATTGATCTCCCCAAAACTTTCTCGCATAATCTGTAATGAAGTTGTTACCACTGAGAATGATTTGCATGGCATTTTTGTACTATAATTACAAAATATTAACCTTTCACTTGGATTTAGCATTTCTACAGAATCTATTGTCTCCCCCGCTAGTTATTTGAAGATTAATTCATGGCATTTAGATGCAATTCAATTTTTTTTAAATTTTAGATAATTGTACTATCTCTCTAACTATTCCGTAGGTGTAAACAATAAGCTGACCGAGTTTCATCGCAATCGAATGAACGGTTTAAAAAGGCATAAGAGACATATAAACAAAATTCATTTTTATTTATAAATATTTACTTCTTCCTGCCGTAAGCCAGGTGTAAAAAATTGCCGTTTTATATAATCTCACAAACAGTTTCCATTCAGAAAAAATTAAACAATATTAAACCGATGTCTTATCTTGTTTAACAATATTGCATACAGCACCCTTTCCTCACCTAGTGATGAGTTTTTGGACTTTTTTTGTTTTAGCTCAGAAGAAATTCTTATGATCTTTAAATTATTACCAAGTTTGATAAGATTTGGTCCAATAGTTTTCCTTTATAACTATTTCAAAGAGGAACTTTAATCATAACCAACCTGTACTTGCTCCAAAGAGTAAATCACGTAGTGTTTTTGATCTTTTGATGTAATTTTCAACATGTAATTTTGATGTAATTTTCATTGAGGCTGTCTCAATTGTTATTGAAAATCAATTTAATGAGGAAAGGCGTAAACGTTGGAGAGTGTTTAAAATTTTCCAAAATACCCACAGTCCTAAAATTATTAAATACTAGCCGCCTTTGGCGACCAGTTGGTTCGTCATGAGTAATGCGTTCTAAAATTTTCAATTAAGTCACATATTCATTAGCCTTGAAGTAATTCCAGGCATTGATTGGCCTGAAATTAAAAATGTTTTTTTCCTTGATGTTGTTCAAAATATTAAATATATTTTTTAAAGAAAGCGAAAAAGGAAAAAAAAAAATATTGAATAAATGATTTAAATGCTGCAAACGATTATAGAAACAGCTTTGCATTTATTTTTTTAGAAACTATCACATTTTATAATGGAAAAAAAATATTGAATTAATGATACAGATATTGCAAACGGTTATAGAAATATGCCATTAAGTCGGGATTTCAATGCGTATCCTGTCTAAATTCAATCAGGCTTACCATAAATAAAGATTTGTTGAATTAATCATTTAGATATTGCAAACGATTATAGAAACCTTTGCTTGGCATTTATTATTTTAGAAAATATCACATTTTATGTTTCTTTTATTTTATCCAGTCACACACTAAAAGTATCATTTCTTTTGACTTGATTTACGATGACAGTTTTTTTATTATTATTATTTGAACTTCCGATGTTGTTTTCTTTTATTTTATCCAATCACGTGCTAAAAAAACATTGTCAAAATATTTCTTTAAAAATTAGTTAAAAATAGAGGCTTAAGTTATACATTAAAACATTGATACCACTAGAAAGCCAGTTTTTTTAATCTTTAAACTGATATAAAAATCATGTTTGAGAGATAATATTTTCGGAAGTTATAGCGGAAAAACATCGAAATTTCGCTTAAATTTTAATTAATTCAAATTCTAATTAAAAATTCGAAAAAGGGCTCCGAGGTGTGCATTCCCAACCTTCAAGGTATACATGTACTAAATTTGGTTGCTGTAGGTCCAACGGTCTGACCTGTAGAGCGCCAACACACACACATTGAACTTTATTATAAGTATATATATAGATAAGAGACATACTAAATAAAGTGATAATCAAATTTAAATAGTTTAATGATTTTAAAATAAAGGTAGCTTGTAATATTTTTGTTAATTTTAAAAATAATTAATGATAATAACCTAGTAAATTCACAATGAAAAAAATATCAATTTTTGGTACAAATTGATTATGCATTGATTATTTATTCATTATATTATTTATTACATATTCAGCATTTATTTATATTCCTTATTCGAGAAAATCCACCGGCTATGAAAACAAAGATATAGAATGAAAATGGAAACTTCGCATTTTAAATGTTATATTAAATATTATAATCATTTGGTGACAATATCGTCTTTACATTCATTTATTAATAAGGAAAAATTTGGGTCTTTTTTTTCTTTTCATTACGGGACTAAGAGGATAAAAATCTATAGATCTAAAGCATTCTGGTAATTTAAAACATTAACTTCAATCAAGCAAAACAGCACTCTGAATAGCAGAATTTACAGAGCCAAGTTATCAAATAACTGAAAATTAAAGACAAATATATGCTTCCAGTATACAGTTGAAAGCCTTTTAAAAAACATTGCACTAACACAGTCCAACGAAGATTAACGAATCTTTTTCATCTGACACCAAACCATCCTTTAACGACTTTCATCAGCTAAAAACATGAAACGACTTATAATTACAAACACTTTTCAAGGAAACTAACAGCCAAATATTGTAATGGGTTTCAACATAGATGCGTTAAAAATCATGATCTAGAGCCACCTGCTCCCGGCTGTGATGCCAGCTGCGGCGTGACAATATCCGTAAAAAATTCGTGACAGTTATAGGCAAGCTATGTGTAGCCGGGAGACTTGCATTTTGGTTGAATGAAATATGTATAAAAAACGCTGCTGGTGAAAAAAGGGAGAGAGAAAAGGGAAAGTGGGTTATCATAACATGAGTGGTGCGTTGTTTACTTAGCCTTTATTTTCAAGCTGGGAATTGAAGTGAAATAGAATAGCTCTTCAGAGAAAATGGGGTTTTGGTTCCATGCCAGATGAGTCTTACGTTCCTGAAATGCTCGTATCAAAAGCATTTCTGTTATTTGATATGTGTTTTTTAATGAATTGGCTATTGATGATGTGTTGCCATTTCATTTATGGCAAAAAATACAGAAAATGTGAAATATTGTTGAATGCAGTCCGAGATGAATTGAAAACATTCTAACTATTTAAAGGATTACCTTTAAACAGTTAGGATATTTTTAGGATTTATTAGATTACCTTTCATTAGGCATTAAATTTAATGAAACAGCCCAGTATTATTATAACATAATTATTAAATTTGTTTGCACTTTCTTGATTGCTAAAATATTTTTTTTGTTGCAAATGAGTACATTTTCAATTACCATCGATAATAATTTATTTAAAGAAATTAAATTAAAATAGGGAGTTTTTATAGATTTCAAAATGACATTAGGAATTTTTTAAGTATATTTCCCGTGATAATATAGGCGAGAGCGAAAAAAAAGATAATAATCTTTCAAATGTTTATTTAAACAATGAAAACTTTTATGCTGATATTGAATCTTTTAAAAGAAAATAACACTTCTCCAGAATGGGAATTTACATTTCTCCATCATTAAAATATAAATATATAATCTCCAAAATTTTGATAAAGAGTTATAGTAAAAATAAATAACTAAATAAAACTGGTTGATGAAAAATTTCCTGATTTTTTTTAAACCTTTTAAATTTAAAATTGGTGAAATATGATAACACAATTATTTTATATAAATGAATTTCAATGTTAATAGTATCAAATTTCACCTGAATCTACTTTTTTTATTACTGTATGAACTGAAGTTTCAAAATATCAATCTTTTAAACAAATTTATGTATTTACAAAATGTTATTCGATATTTCTTCGTAGCCTTAAGTAACGTTTCATTTCCTGAATTTAGAAAATATCCTTAGAAACGCTGCCCTTCAAGGTCTTGTGTATTTTTCTTTTAATTTTTCTATGCTGTTATTATGATAATTATATTTTTCGTTCATTGATAAAATAAGTAAATCAAAATATCCACAAATTGACCTTACCTTATTTTTGTACGCTTTCATTATATTCTGCATCTAACAAAATTGTTCAGTACGAATAATACTCAACCAAACCAGTTAAAAATATTATACCTGTCAATGTCTTCATTTTTAAAGAAAACTCATTCCTTCGTCTTAATGTGTTGTTATTCAAAACAGCGATGAAATTTCGTGCAACAAATATCATGGCAAAGTTCATTTCACTTCCTCTTCAACTTCCGCAGAGTTAAGTTCAAGATAATCACCGCAATAATCACATAACGACCTGCACTTCCATTATTCAATTGATATAAATTGAGTGTAGATAAACTGTTACGATTCTCTGTCATTACAGATATATCTTTTGAGAGGATTGTGATGTGATTATCTTTGAAAGCTGCTGGGATCTGAATCGACTTGTTTTGCAACTGTATGAGCTTAAGTTTCGGATTATCAATGATTTAAACGAATTTATGTGTTTATAAAATGTTATTCGATATTCTCTCTTAGCCTTAAGTAGCGTTTTATTTCCTGAATTTAAAATATATCCTTAGAAGAAACGCGTCAAAAAGGATATTTAACACTTTTGCAATGGTGTCTTTGACGCCCATTTCACATTCAGTTGATCTTATCAGGCTTTTATTCATATGAAGGGTGACGTTTTTATTGCATTTGATAAATAGATCACAGAACCTAATACGAATATTATTGGAAGAATCAATGCCGTTCAAAGTTCAAATGTCTTTTCTTTCTGGTATAGAGATTGGTAATTTCCATGTTAGTATGTAATGGTGGTTCATGCAAATTTTATAGGCAGTTTATAAATAATTTTTCTTTTATTAAAAAAGACATTTAAATGTATAGAAGAATAGCACTGTTAGTTGATTTTGGTATAAAAAGTTCGAAAAAAAATTTGAATCGCTGCAGATAAAAAGATTACGAGGATATCTCAAAAAGGAACAACTCGCTTTGGACATCATTCTCAGATTTATTTATATATTTATATCAAGGCCCATTTAAACGAAATAAAACTTTTTATATACTTTCTTTCCTTACTTTCATTAAAGATAAATGGATCAAAGTAGGGAAAGAAAAAAAGAAAAATTAAAAGTAAAGGAGCAGAAATATTTATCGACATCATTGAGTAAAAAATATCTGTTTTTAGAAATTTCTAGGCTCTACTCGTGATGTATGAGTTTAAACACGAATATTAGTTCCTTTGAGCGTATTTTATATTACACTGAAGTGACAAAAGTCATAGGATAGCAATATGCAAATATACAGATGGCAGAAGTATCGCAGCGAAAAAGTATAAATGCGCAGTTCGTTTTCCAGAGCTTTCATTTGTGTTCAAGTTATTCATGTGAACAGGTTTTTCGTGATTTATGGCGGCACGACGAGAATTAACAGACTTTGAACGTGGAATGTTAGTTGGAGCTAGACGCATGGGTCATTCCATTGCGGATATCGTTAGTGAATTCAACATTCCGAGATCCACAGTATAAAGAGTGTGCCGAGAGTGTGAAATTTCAGGCATCCTATCCCATCACGGACAGCGCAGTGGGCGACCACCTGCACTTAACGACCGAGACCGCCGACGTCTGTGTAGAATGGTCAATGTTAATAGACACGCAATCGTCAAATAACGGCAGGAATCAATGTGGGATGTACGAGGGACGTGTCCGATAGGACTGTGCGTCAATTTGTCTTCCTTGGGCTATGACAGCAGAAGACCGACTCGAGTGCCTTTACTGACAGCACGACATCGCCTGCAGCGACTCTCCTGGGCTCGTGAGCATATCGATTGGTCCCTAGACCAGTGGAAAACCGTGGCGTGGTCAGATGAGTCACGATTTCAGTTGTTACGAGCTGATGGTAGAGTTCGAGTGTGGCGCAGACACCACGAAGCCATGGACCCAAACTGTCAGCAAGGCACTGTTCAAGCTGGTGGTGGCTGCATAAGGGTGTGGGCTGTTTTTACATGGCATGGACTCGGTCCTCTGGTGCAACTGAACCGATCATTGACTGGAAATGGTTATGTTCAGCTGCTTGCAGATCACTTGCAGCCATTCATGGACTTCACGTACCCACACAACGATGGGATTTTTATGGATGACAATGCGCCATATCACCGGGCCAGAACTGTTCGCGATTGGTTTGAAGAACATTCCGGACAATTCCAGCGCATGATCTGGCCACCTAGATCGCCCGATATGAATCCCATCGAGCATTTATGGGGCATCATCGAAAGGTCCGTTCGTGCCCAAACTCTTGCGCCATCCACACTTTCACAATTATGGACGTCTATACAGACAGCATGGCTCAATATTCCTGCAGAGGACATCCAACGACTTGTGGATTCCATGACACGTCGAGTTGTTGCACTTCGCCGGGCAAAAGGAGGACCGACACGATATTAACAATCATCCCATGACTTTTGTCACTTCAGTGTAGTCTTTATATTTGAATACTATTATAAAGTAAGAGTATAAATGTTTTTATTTTCTATTTACTTCACATTAAAAATAATGTTTTATTTTTCTTATTAGTATTAAGAGAATGCAAGTTCATTTTAAAGGAATTAGTTTGAGGCCATTTTTATAGTAAATAATGACCATTAGTAAAATTAAGTATTTGAAACGGAAATATCATTTTAGTTTACAAAACGTGTCAGCTTAAAATATTAAGGAGATGAACAAAACTACATGCGCTAAATTTAGAAGTTTTAAGTCAAACACGCACGCACGCACGCACTCACACACACACACACACACACACACACACACACACACACACACACACACACACACACACACACACACACACACACACACACACACACACACACACACACACACACACACACACCTTTATTATTAGTATAGATATTCATATTGATATAGATCGAATTGAAAATTATCTCTATTATTTTTTTCAGAAATTTTTTTATTGTGTAATTGTACTAGCATATATTTTTTTAAAATTTTGGGTTGTTGTTTGTTTTATTCAATTTTAGAATTTTAGTGAGAAATTTTGATTTGAGTGTTCATAATATTATGAGTAGATAAGATCCTATTGGCAACAAAGGTCACAAAAGGTTATTATATATTTATGTCTAGATTATAAAGATAATTAAATCTATAATCATATATGTTAAAGATAATCATATATGTTTCTTAAGCATTATGCCAGATTCTGCGGGATATTTTCTACTGCAATTTTCGTTAGTTAATCTATGATAGTCAGATATGAGATATTATTAGAAGGATAACAATTATTCTAGAGTTTCATTTTTAGTTATCTTAGTGTCACCGTCTATGGTATAATTCAAATCAAAAGATTTCAAAATGAAAAGACCATGAATATAAGTTCTCCAAGTTAAATACAAACCGAAGAACAGTGAACATGGTTGAATCAAAGAATTGAAGGTGCAGATATGATTCTGAAACTAAGAACTTACATAGAATCTATAGGAGTGCCACATTGAAGTGTTCGATAGTACGAAATGTTTGAACAAGATTTCTCATTTCTATTCTTTATCAGAGAAGTAATCTTTGAAAAAAATGAATTGCATTAAATAAGACGGACTCAAAAATATATTCCAAGGAACGTTTATAAAAGAAATCTAAATATGAAATACATCTTTCAAGTGATATAAGGAAGTTTTTGAGAATAAATTTTGTCTGAGATTTTTTTTCTGTGCGTGTGTACTCTAGATTTGCGAAATGGGAAAACTACAAGAGTTTTAAGAATTCAGGTTGATTGAAATAATTTTATGCGATATTTTCTGAAAAAAAAACCTTCACTTAAATTAACATTGCTAACAGTAGTGAGGAATATGCATGTGTCTGCCTGCTTGGTTAATGTTCTATAGAACAAAAATTCTTTAATGTTCTACTGAACAAATCGTTTGGCTTAGAGCTATCAATCACGTTTGGTACAAAAATTTTTTTTTAATGTGCTATTTGGATGATTTTTTTTGAATTCCAGTTAAAATCTTCTAATTAAAATCTAAGCGAAATTTTGTCACTTTTCTGATTTTATTTCCGAAAGGTTTTCAGCACAAAATTGGTTTTTACATTGTTTTAAAAGTTAAATACTATATATTTCATAATATCGATTTAAATGTAATTTTTCCTCTGAATTTCAATTATTTCTGTAATTGTTGTTGTCACATATGGCACTTTATTAGTACACCAACAATCTATCAGCGATTTAAACAGAGTGAGCGGCTCTTGATTTTTCAGTAGCGCCAACTAGGACCAAGAAAACGATTCAGCTACTTTATACGTCACAAATTAGTTTGCAAAGCGACTTTTATAGGGGCTACAATAATTTATTATTGAACAGGGTTACAATAATTTATTATTGCGAAATTTTCATTGTTAAATCATGCATTTAATCTTCTTGCTTTTTTTCTTTGTTGAAAGTTAAAAAAGGAATGTTCAATTATTATCTGAAGCATTCACACGAAGAAGAAGGAAATGAAGTTACAATGTAGAGAAAGACGAGGCATATTTAAAAGATAGATTTCCTAGACAGCTACATTTTTTGCTGGAACTAAGAAGTCAAGATATTTCATTTCATTTGGAAAAATTATTTACGAAACAAATGTAAAGACAAATTCGCTTGAACCTATTACAATTGGTATTGGTCTACTTCACGACCATGCGCTTACCTAAAGAATGCAAGGCCTAGTAGATCGCCGGGGTGAGAACCCCTTTTTATTTATTGGAAGGTTTACAACAATTGCCAGAACATGGGAGGTAAACAAGGGTATTCATTATAATTCATATGGATAAAGCAAAATGTATGAATTAAATAGTAAACAAACAGATTTGAGGATTCAAGTTTAGTGTAGTTATATTAATGCCCTGTTGTAATGCAACACTAGGGATATTTGGGGACTGATCTCCTCATTTTGAACCACGGTCAGATGACGAGGATGACAACTGAAGTGGCACCACCCTTCTCCACATCACACCAGCGAGAGGACGTTTAGCCCAACAGATTTAACGTGCAAGAGACCCCCTTACACGACGGTTCTTCGATGGCATCGAGACTCGAAAAACCGTTACGATTACCCTCCGGTTCCGAAGTCGAGACTTTACTACCAGGCTATCGTGGCCCTTGGGATTCAAAAGACTAAATTTAAAATTACACAGAGGAAGCAGTAACACACTTAAACATGAAAATAATATCACCATGTCCAAAGGATGTAAGATACAGTATAATGCACAGCAATGTCAAACAACGTACTAATACCCAAAATATAGTATAAATCCATTATACAAAGTGAGTAATAAGCGAATGACATAAATATAAGTGGAAAAAAATCCGACTTAGAATGACAAAGTCTAAAAAAGTCCCCACTAGAAAGGTAAATAATGAATATGAGCAGTAACGAACAGTATGTTTTAACGGCTATAATCCTACATAAAAAACAACAAGAAGCTGTGCCAAAATAACTGCATAAATAAAGCATAAATAAAAAAAGACCGCAAACAACTCAGGGCACAGATCCATCATCCTAGCCTCTTCAGAATTTCCTCACAAATATTTTTCGAGATTTCCCAAATCTACCCAGCGAAGTCTCGTTCTTAGTCTATTACAATTGAATGCTTAAAACTATTTTGCCGAAGAAAGAGTTTATAAGTCATACATGAGATTTAATTAAAGCTAAACATAACAAAATCTTCTAGCCAGCTTAATCACAACGAGTTCGTTTAGTAAAATATACGAATTTCAATTCCGAATTTCTGTGACTTAGTTCTTCCTGAATTAAAAGATAAGCGTTTCTCTAAAGAATAAATTGGAAAGTTAGGGCAGATGGTGACATTCTTTTTGCAAATCAAAATATTTCATACCAGAAACAACAAAATATTCACTTTATCTAAGGAAACTCATCAACTTATAATTTGCAGAAATTCAAATAATATTCATTTATTTATATTTTATCCTCTTCAAAATCCAAATATTTACATTCAGTGTCAAATATTAATTTCGTAGTGTTTAGAGTGCTTTAATTTAACGGATCTAGTGAATGTTAAATCTCTTGATTTCACAGTTAATATGCATGGACTTATTAAATAAATATTCAAAAATATGTTTTCATTTTCCCGCATGAGAAAATTCATTTCTGTTTAAATAATTCATTTAATAAAAATAGCAAATATTCGAATGAAAGCATTAAACTATAAGTCAAGCCAACATTATAGATAAATAATCCCACCTAATGAAGATAAATTTGTGCATTTTTATATATGTTGGCACTTTACTCCTTTGTCTTACAACTACTAAACTTGGCATATGTATACATTTTAGAAGACGGGAATATACATCTGAGAACAATTGCATTGGAATTCTATTTGTTAATTTAAAAATAAGAAGAAATTTTTAAGGTTTTGTTATAAATATTGAAAAAATTAAAGCAATTTTTTTTGCATCATTATATGAAATGATAAAAATATTATTTCCAAAGTTATTATAATTTGTTGCAATATAATATTTTCTATTTTTAAAGAATTAATTTTTATCATATTTCGAATAATATATTTCAGTGAATAAGTTCCAACACAAAATTTGTTTTTAATAAATTAAAAAGAAATTCTTTGTTACTTTTATAATAAAAGCTATGTTTCAGAACAAAATAACCAAGAAGATTTTTATAGAGTTTCCGATTATAAAAAATATTCTATGATTTCACAAGTACAAAGATTTATACAGAAAATTAAGGTAATGAATAGCACAATAAAACATAGTACAAGACTTCTAAATCTTCTTTTATGTTTGGAATTTTATATAGGTTTTTACACCAAATTTGCCGATTTCTATCTAATTTTGTGTAAAATCTATTCACAGGAAGCCTGTCAGTCTGTCGCTCGAATATATGTTAACATGATAAGCAAAAAACGAAGAGATCTAAATAGATAAGATTTGGTAAACAGATTTAACACTTATAGTATAGACACATGCCAAAATTGAAGCAAAAATCAACTATGAATTGACAGTTTGTCAGTCTGCACTTCAGAAACATGCGAACTAAAATATGTCAAATTACATGTGGGACTTTATTTTATTACAATTGCAGTTTTATGACAATATTTTTCCAAATCGATTAAGAAAAACTTATCTAAAACCCAAATTTTATTTTTGGACACCTTTAACCACATACCTTGGATTAATCGCCAAATAACTCTCCAAGGATAACACTGTAGATTCAGTAAAAATACTAAATTCTCGCCAGAAGATAATATTTCGTACTTTTGTAATCCAATGTCATACAAGGCGTTCTCTAGTATATTAGACTGCATGTAAGAAAACTTTGGAAGAAAACTCCTTCTGGTTTGAGTTAGGAAATAGAAATTTATGTAAATAATATGGAGTGTTATAAATATCCAAATATTCTTATGTTTGCTACAACAACCATTTTAATTATTGATGAGATAATATTTTTATTTTTAATTTAATGCCGTCCCTATGTTTGTAAGTTACAACTTTCAAGTAATTAAAAAACCGGGTTTTTCAATGACCTGAGCCTAGTTTTGTTTATCGAAAACTAGGCTATCGGCCTTATAAGCACACCACGAAGGGCAAATAAATATTATGAAATGATGAATAAAAAAAAAATAGAATAAAACTTTCAAAATTTCTTAAAATTATAGATTCCGATCATACCAGAGCACGAGCGAAAAGTTATTATAGTTCAGAATGGCGCCATTTTATTTTATGATTTCCTTCATAATAAACCTATTTTTTTCTTCCATTCTGGAAAGTTATGTGTCTCACTTCATTTAAGGACACATTTATTACACTTTAAAACATTATTTGCATTTTGCCTTGTGAAAAAAATGCATTTTTATAACATAACTTTCTTAGCCACACACATCCCTAAAATATATTACTTTTCGTATGTGATAGTTCAAATAGTTTTTTTTTTTATATTATGTGTATAAAATGATGAATTCTAAAAATAATTTTTCCTTTAAATTTTCATGACAATCGGTTGCATTTTGTATTATTATAATCACTCAGGATTTTTGATCTTACTATTTCATTATTAAGATTTAGTATATAACTTTAATTAAAAGATCCATTGTCATTTTATCGCTGAATTAGATCAGCACATATTGAACTACAATTGAATGGTAAATATAAAATGAGCTCAACACTTGAAAGTTCAACTCTAGTGCTAATCGAATAACTACCAACCGTAATACAAAATGTTTTAAAACATTAAATAAATTAAATAAGTATATTAAATTTAGGATGTTGAATCTCCTTGCCTTATTAATTTAATATCGTGTATATCAAGAAACATTAGATTAAAAATCATTAAAAATATCTATGCATATAAATGCGGCACAAGCCGTATTAAAGTTAAGCCTAAAAGAATGCATCGACGTCGAATAGACATTATTGAAAAATGTGTAAACTTAACGGAACTAATATTGTTTTCTAGTCTCTTCCTATTTATTTAATTTTGTGTGTATTGAGAATCTGAGAGCATGGCGCAAGCAGCATTGAAGTTAAGCCTAAAAGAATACAAGTCATCGAAAAGACCCTGTTGAAAAATGTATTCATATATTGGAACTTTTTTTTTCTTACATTTCACCTAATTATTTAATTTCATGTATATTGAGAATTATTTGATTAAGTGTATTTTAAATAATATATGTACACGAATATGGAGAAAGAAATAATAAAGCCTAAAAGAATACAACATCGTCGAATAGACACTGTTGCTTTAAAAAAAATTTCGCTTCATATTTCCAAAATTTTAGAGGGCCGTGGTAGCCTGGTTGGTAGAGCGCAGTCTCGAAACCGAAAGGTACTGAGTTCTGTCCTCGTCTTGGCCAAAGATTGCCCTGTTGGCTAATGGCAGTTGGGGCACGTTAAATAGGTCGTGACTGCAAAGTCTTTCAAGTTCCCATAATCTCTGAGGGTACTGAATCAAGGGTGAGTCGGTCTCTGATTCGGATCTAAATTCTGGCTTGTGGATGAATGAATGAGTTCGATCGCCCCTAAAAAAGGTTGTGTCGTGTGTGATCGAGTCAAGTCGTACTTTCACCTTAACGGTTAACAACGAAAGGCGCACACCTCTGCCTTCATTCGAAAGAGCTCCGCTCATTCCGGCGTGACATGACCAAGTGACATTAGACCACAACAACAACAGAATTTTAATATATAAGGATTCTCGAATGCAAGTATAAGAATTATTATCTTACGATTTTTATTTTTATTTTCCATAATATAACATCCAAAGCCGAATGATGAAGCAATTTTACTTTCTCGTATGTGAAATACAAAGAAAGTATAGTAATGGCCAAAAATTCGAACTCGAGATTTTGTCGAATCATCATGTTTAGACTTTTCTTAGCTCGAGAAACACATTTTTAGAAAATGTTTGTATGTCGATGTAATTACTGTGCGTATCAGACAGGAAAATTTTCACATTTTCCGTTTAGAGTTTATTATTGATGGTATATAGAAATGATTGAATATAAAATATATTCTTTACTTTATTACCTTTACCTTTCAGGTTATTAATAATTAATAATGAATCAGAGTTCCCCTCAGAACTCTTGCAAAGATGCACACACTCTCTGCATCGAGACTCCTTTATATTATTCGTAGATTCTACCCCCGTGCAGCTGTTCTTCTACTCTTCACTTCATATCTTTTGAGGACGGCCGGCACAGTTCCGCGGTGGTTAGTGACATGACAGTCGATCTGCCTGCGACAAAACTGACTTAAAAAGTTTTGAGCTAGACGGTTGAAATTTGTTATAAAATGGTTTAAACAAATTTGTAGATTTCTATCAAATTTTGAGCGAAATCCGCTCAGAGGAAGTATGTCTGTCCGACTGTTTGATTTTAATTTAAAATGGTGACTACAAAATAAATAGAGAAAGACAAATAAAATTCTATACACAAAATTAACATTTATTGAGTAGCCATTTTGTGAATTTTGTGACAAATCCTCCTAGGGGCTGGCTATCTGTCGACTTCTACTTTCAGAAGCATGCAAAAGCACGATAATACACGTGATTTAAATATATCTTATTTGGCATAGTATTTTGCTGCTACAGTTACAATTCTATAAGAAATTTTTATTTCAATTGTTTGAAGAAAACACGTATAAAATACAAATTCGATTTCAGAATACTTTTAACTGGTATTATTATGAACTCGTCTCCAAATAATTTGACAAGAATGACACGATAGATTCAATAAAAATCATATATTCACGCCAAAAGCTTGCATTCCTTAACTATTGTACGCTAATGCCCTGCAAAGCGTTCTCCGGTTCGTATGCAAGAAAGTTTTGGAGTGATCACCCCCTCTGATTGTTACTATAATATATGGTCGGTTTACACTCGCCAGTTATAAGACGGCAAGTAGGCAGCTCATGCATAGAAAAAACTGTTTATGTTTGTTACAATTTTGTTAGATAGATTCCCGGATCCCATGCTTGGCTATAGATTACCGTTTTGGCATCTCTGAATTTTTTTAAAAATATTACTGTTCATAATATTAAATTAATGAATATTTATACAAAGAAACATTGAATAATAATAACAAAAGAAAAGATCAATATACCTTGATGTGGAAAACTAGAAAACAAATGGCAAAAAAAAAAAAGAAAAGAAGAAGGGGGAGGGGAACACACCTCGCACCAGAAAGAGCAAAGAATGTCGGAATTAGTCTATGATATGTAATCTTTTTCACGCCAAAAATCCCCCCGAATTCAACAAATGCATGCGCAATAAGAAAAATACTATACAGCTGCATGCTGTTGTCCTGTCGGGACAATTATTTGCCATCGACGAAAATTTTTCAGCCTTACTACGCATGCGCTGTCTACTTGACGTCTTATTATCTACTTAATGTCTTTACAACCAGATATTCAAAATAACATAAAGCTTTGATAGTAAAAATAACTGCGGGCATGCATAGGCATATCAAAATAATTTGCGCAATTATTTTCATCTTGCTGTATGTCTATGAAGACCTCATTCTTATAACTGTCTAGCTTTTTTTTACATCCTATCTGCTATCTTATTTTCATTGAAATGGAATGCAGGTTCGTGATTAGAGTATTTCTTTTAATATAAATTTGATTTCTTGATGACTGTTATTGAAATTTTGATTTCAATTAAGAACTACATCTTTCAAATCCAATTTTATTTCAAGGATGTTAA
Organism: Argiope trifasciata; assembly: GCA_026543055.1. Taxonomy (NCBI): domain Eukaryota; kingdom Metazoa; phylum Arthropoda; class Arachnida; order Araneae; family Araneidae; genus Argiope; species Argiope trifasciata. Next base: position 102,448 of record JAPMOQ010051511.1, read on the forward strand.
ATAGGATGTTGATTATTAGAAAAATTCGACGACGGAGTTTTATTTCAATTGTGGAATTCCTCAAATTCTTTCCCTTCCTTTTTCTATCATTCTTGTTTTGAAAATAGTTTTCTACCTTTGAAGTTAATGATGTATTTGCGTAAATGCTCTTGAAAATTTAAAAAAAATCCTCTAAGTTCGTATGCAATTATTCTACTTTACTATTCATTTATAATTGAGTTATGCTTTATTAAATTCATTGTTTTTCTGATTTTCTAAGTTCTTGTTTAAATTAAAAACCATGATGTTTTCCTTATTAATCAATTTTATTAGAAGTAAGTAAAATGCAAACGATTATCCTCGAACTGAGTGCTAAAACAGGTCTTCCAATACTCGTTTTTATTACTGGCTGACGAATATTTTAAATAAATAATTATTGGAAGAAAAGTTTAAAGAAATATATTTAAAAAATTAAACAATATTATATTAATAGTCAGCCTTAAATAACTCATTTTTTCGATGAAATATTAAAATATTTTCTACTTTTTTTACAGAAATCGAACAATTTATTATTCCAAATTTAAATGTTATTTCTAAAATTTAATTATGTATGTTTGAAAGCTAACTGAATCGTTCCTTATAGAGAAATAATTTTCTGTGAATATTATTAAAGAAAAGTCCTATTTGGAATTTTGAATAGTGCAATTTATTTCCTTAAATGTTGTATGAATTGCATTAAATGTAGAGTAAGAAATTCTTACGACCATTTTAATTTGTGAATATCTAAATATTTTAAATTGATAATCTTTTGAAGAGGCCGTAAAAAAAAGAGGTGCAACTTGCATGTAGTTGTTTATGATAATAATATATATTCTTATTTTTCTCATTACTGATAGTAATGTATAGTGTTCATTCATTAAATTATTTTATTATACAATCTATTTAATGTAATCATACTTATTGTACTACTTTCATCATAATTTAGATTTATTCGATCATGTTTAAATTTATTTACAAATGATTTTTTTGAATGCAATCTTGCTCCTTTTTTTCATGAGGTGGAAATTTTTAGAACAGTTAATTGCAGATATACAATATTCTTTTATCCAGTGGAAACGCCAATACTTGTAATCAACAAGATTAAGAACGTCGTCTTAATTTAATGAAAATTGTGCAGACTAAATAAAATCTGTTAACTATTATTCAAGAATTCGTTTTGTAATTATAGGCACATTTTTCTATAAAAAAATTAGTGTTATTTGTTTTTCAGACAAAAGATTTTCAATGGAAAAGTTCTTTGCAAAATCTTAGTTTAGAACGCTTCAATCCTTGAATGCAGCTTTTTCATTATATTATGATTGCACTTACTTCATCTAATACTAATTATTGTACAACAAAGACTAATGCTAGTTCTCTTCTCCAAATGTATGCTATTTCCACCTCATCGTTGTATGGAAAATACATGTGTTTCGCTCTACTTTCCCACCAACAGCATATATAAAAATATTATTATTGAAAGAAATAAGAAAAATTTATGAAAATCCATTTCTATAAACTTCTAAAATATCTCACAAGGAATACCAGTATTCTGCAACGTATGAAATAGTTTTCAATTTGAAAAAGTTACATAATATCTCTATATTGTGCTAGTTTCTTAAATGTTATAATAAAAATTCGTAAGAATGATATAGAATGTTCCAGAATATTCAAGAAAATATCAAGTAATCAAAGTTAAATTTTAGAAAATTCTGCAAAATGTAGCAGCTTAAAAATATTCTCGAATAATTCTAAAATATTTTGTTTTATAATAATATTCTACGGCTCTCAATCAGCAGCCTTTTATAGCTGTTACTCTAAGGATATTTAATAATCACGATATTTTCCTCTATTATTAACTAGTAATCATCTGAAGTTGATTGAATCACTGCTTTCACTTAAGAAGGAAATTCAAAGCATATTTATATCAAAATGATTTTTATTTACATTGAGATAAGCGAATGGATTTTCTTTTAAGAAGTTCTATTCAGAAGAAAAATCAGAAATCACGTTTGAAAACGATCTTTATAAAAGCATTTTATAGATCATCGTTGTATGATCATGAGTTGAATTGATAATGCGGAAATTCGTTTGAACAGAAAGCTATAAAGAATATAAAAATGAACACATTTACAGCTAGAATTTAATGTGGTCGTGCATTTATATTGCTAAAGACCGCACAAGGTGGTTGAATAACAAATTGCTCGTCAATCCTCATCAACCTACAAATCTCTTTTTACATGCCGAATACATTCGTGCGATCATTTTTTATGATCAAAACCGGATGATAAGAGCAATGAATGTTAGATAGTTTTTAAGGGAAATGTATATCATTCAAATTCGTATCTTTTTGTTTTAATAAGAAATTATATACTGAGATTAACTGTTTTCGGTAACAAAACATTGTATGAGAAAATTCGTTAAATAAAATGAAGTCATTAAAACCGCGCGTGAGCAATTAGACCGTTCTTTTTTAAAGAAAATATAATTAACCTACTGAACCTTTTTCTTTGAATTATGGTCTAAATAGCTTTTATTGTTTTGATACCTTCATTAAGATCCTTTAATGACTTAGTGCTGAAAATATAAATGAATTCTGAAGGTTTAAAAATAATCTAAATAAATAATTAAAAGCATACATGAATGAAAAAAAAAACAGATTTGTTTTTTTTTAAAGCATTTTTTATGTCCTTAAGACCATAAAAAACTTAAATATTTCTTTGATAAGAATGCAAATGAATTTTTTAAATTAAAACGTTATTTCATGGTAAAAAAAGGACAAACAAACAAGAGAATTGAAATGAAGATAAATTAATATTTCTTACGATTTAGCTTATATTATATATTTCATAAATATATTATGAAAGATGCTCATTATAGATCGAATTAGAGTGGAAAATATTATTTTTGAGATTTTAGAAACATATTGCTGTAAAGAAAATTTAGTCATTTTATAAACAGTTGTTTCTTCAAAAGTTTTGCAAAGAAATAAATTATGTTGCCATTGCATTGATTAAAATATTCATCATTTTGATGATTATTTTAATCAATGCATTTTGATACAAAGATATTTTATTCAGTTTTTATACCATTTTGATTAGCCTTTCAGTGGAATCAGTTCACGATCACTTGATGTGATCAACTTATTTTGGCAGGAATTCCAATTTGGAACCTGTTATTCCTGTTGTTGGAGAAGAGAGGACTTTATATCACAAGACAATGTGGATCCAGATTATCAGAAACTCTTATCAGGTGTGCCTTTTATGTCATTGGCAAACAATAACCACTGTTCGTCAATGGATCTGAGACGACCACATTTCGATGACCCCATCTCATCAAAGGGTGAGATGCAGGACGATGAGTGCATTCCCGGTATTCCCTTTGACCTTGGGTCTTCCTTATTAGATACTAGAGCATCTCCTCCTTTCAAACCCATTTGGACGAATGAAACCCATCTTAACGCATGCGCGAAAGTGGGAGGATTTTACAATTCGTTGTTGAAAACTGAGCGCATTCCCGGTACTCCCTTTGACCTCACTTATTAGATACTACAACATCTCCTCCTATCTTTCCTTTTACCCCCATTTTGACGAGTTAAACCCATCTTAATACATGCACAAAAGCCGATGGGTTTTATAATCTCTTTTTGAACAGTACTGTTCGTCAACGGATTCTCTGAAGACCACATTTCGATGATTCCATTAAGGGCTGAGACGCCGGACGATGAGTGCATTCCCGGTATTCCCTTTGTTTTTGGATCTCCCCTGTTAGATACTAGAACACTTCCCCCTTTCATCCCTATTTTGACAGATTAAACCCAACCTAACGCTTGCGCAAAAGCGGAAGGGTCTTACAATCCGTTGTTGAGCAATAATGTTTTCGAGATGTTGGATGTCTCACGCATAAGTATTCATTAAATTTTCGAACTTTTGTATTTCTTGAGGAGTGTAATACTTTTTGTATATTTCATATACAAGTTAGTGAAAAGATTATTGTAAGCAAATAAATTTGTAAGCATTTATAAACACTGATTAGTGAATATTTCACTCATGTCTCGTTGACGACTGATATAAATGGTTTTTCGAGATGTTGGGTGTCTAAAAAAAGGGTATTAATTAATTTTTCGGAGTTTTATATTTTTTGATGGGTGTAATACTTTTTGTATATTTCATATGCAAGATAATCAAAATTATTGTTAACAAATAAATTTTCAAACAGTTATAAACATTGATTAGTGAATATTTAACTCAGGTCTCGCCCATGTCATCTGACCGAGGTTCAAAATTATGAAGTCTATATCAAACTAGTCGTAGTGTTGCTTTAAACGGAACGTTAATATAACCAAACTAAACTAGCGAGTACCGTTTATATCCTTATCGAAATAAAATCATTATCACCAGTAAATAATATAAAGTATTTAAACCAAACAGTTACAATTGTAAATTATTGTTTAATCATTACTGCCTTAATAACAAATGTTTTTGTTTGATTTTTTATTCTATAATTTTCTAAATTATAGTGAATACGACCTACGAAAACACCATTACATCTGTCACCCTTTCATTTGAATAACCGTAAACTCTACCCAAACAATGAGAACCGCTCCAACCTTCGAAATGGTAATTTCGAAATTCCACATGAGAATTCTTCGTGACTTAAAATGTGGATGATTTGAGTTGAATTTCGGATTAAAGGAAAACGCGCAGGATTTTTTACTTCATTTTCACGTGACTCACTGGTTCATCACCCTTCGCATGAACTCTCCGACCTCAGCGACTGCGCCTCGGGAAATTTGAATGCAATTTCACGGTTTTCAAGAAAGAAATTCGAGCGGAATCAAAACAAATCCCGCTAAACTTCGCTATATGAGGAAAAAACATAAACCAGATTAATTTCAGTCTCGGGGTTGAGGAATGATTAAACTCCAGCATTGCACCCCTTGGTAATGGTGACGGAGAGCATGTTTACGGAAGTTTGCATTTCCAAAGGAGTGGGAGGTTTGATCATACATTTTCTCTCAAAAATTTATAGGGATTTAAATGTGTTGAAATTGAAAAATAATTAGAAAATTATGAAGAGGTTCCGAATCTTATCGACAAAAGAATATTAATAAAAATATTGCAATTATCGACAGAAAAGTTAATAATAATTTAGCTTTTTTTAACCACTTACTTTATTTTCTTTACTATACAATACGAGAACACTGATTCAAATGAAAATCCATCGGGGTTGAGGAATGATTAAACTCCAGAATGCACCCCTTGGTAATGGAAATGGAGAGCATGTTTACAGAAGTTTGCATTTCCAATGGAGTGGGAGTTCTGATCCTAATTTTTCTCTAAAAAAATTGAATATTATGGGGATTTCAATGAGTTGTAATTGAAAAATAATTATGATGAGGTACCGAATCATATTGACAAAAGCATATTAATAAAAAATATTGTAATTATTGGCAGGAAAGTTAATGATAATTTAACATTTATTAACCGCTTTATTTTCTTTACTATTTAATAAAATGACACCTAATTGTGGGGAATATTTTCTTATTTTGATTCAAGAGGTAAACCCATCGGATTTGAGTTTTAATTAAACTCCAGCATGCTTCCCTTAATAATGGAGAATAGAGAGCTTTTTTACGAAAGTTTGGATTTCCAATGGAGTGGGAATTCCGATCATACTTTTTCTCTAAAAAATGGGACATTATGAGGATTTAAATGAGTTGTAATTCAAAACTAATCAGAAAATTATGATGAGGTAACGAATTCATATTGGACAAAGCATATTATTAAAAAGCTGCAATTACTGACATAAAAGTTAATGATAATTTAACTTTTTTAACCACTTAACTACTTTATTTTCTTTACTATATAATAAGAGGACACTGATTCAAATGGAAATCTATCGAGGTTGAGGAATGATTAAACTCCAGCATTACAGCTCTTGGTAACGTTGACGGGGAGCATGTTTACAGAAGTTTGCATTTCCAATGGAGTGGGAGTTTTGATCATACTTTTTCTCAAAAAAAATTTGACATTATGGGGATTTAAATGAGTTGTATTTGAAAAAAAATTAAGGTGACTATCGAATTATAGATAGAACAATATTACGAATCGTATTGACAAATGCATATTAATAAAAATATTGTAATTATTGGTAGAAAAGTTAATGATAATTTAATTTTTTTAACGACATAAATGCTTTATTTTTTTACTACATAATAAGATGACACCTATTTTTCGGGAATAAATTTGACTCGATTGGAAATCTATCGGGGTTGAAAAATGATTAAACTCCAGTATGCACCCCTTGGTAATGATGACGGAAAGCATGTTTACGGAAGTTTGCATTTCCAATGGAGTGGGAGGTTTGATCATACATTTTCTCTAAAAAAACTGAACATTATGGGGATTTAAATGAGTTGTAATTGAATAATAATTATGATGAGGTACCGAATCATATTGACAAAAGCATATTAATAAAAAAATATTGCAATTATTAGCAGAAAAATTAATGATAATTTAGTTTTTTTTTCAACCATTTAACTGTTTTATTTTCTTTACTATCTTATAAGATGACATTTTCTATTCTTGGGGGAATATTTTCTTGTTTTGATTAAAATAGAAATCCATCGGTGTTCAGGAAGGATTAAACTCCAGTATGCACCTCTTGGTAATGGTGACGGAGAGAATGTTTACGGAAGTTTGGATTTCCAAAGGAGTGGAAGGTTTGATCATACATTTTCTCTAAAAAAATTAGACATTATGGGGATTTAAATGAGTTGTAATTGAAAAATAATTATTAGAATGAAATTTTGAAGAAAATATAAAGTAAAAAAGAAAAAAAAATATTTTAAGAAGAGGAGAAAAGCTTAATTTACATTTCTATACAAAGAGTAAACCGCATAATGCAAAATAGAATCAAAATTTGAAGAGCCATACGCAATTTTATATTCATTTTATGAACTGGAATTAATAATTATGGGGAAAAATACAATTCATTTTTGTTCTTATATTTAAATTGTTCGAAGTGAATAATTTTGCAAACAGGTGAAACATTTCAGTGCACTTCTCCAAAATGTAACAAGATTTATTGGGCGTATATATTAAAACTTTTGTCTATATATCCTATTGTTTAACAACAAAGTTTTGCTGCAAAAATGAGGTAGCTCCAATTATGCAAGTTTGCAGAAAACTGGCGGTAACACCTAGACATACCTCTATATTGTAACAAACTAATGAGGTAAATAGCTCCATCACTTGAGTTAATGTGCGAACTAATGATTGGAGTTATATCTTTATGGCACCCAACGAAATTTTTTTATTTTACCACTTGATAGTACATGTAACTATTCCAAGTTCCCCTACTTAAAGCTACATCCTTTTTGCAGCAAACTTTTCAATTGCAAAAGTAATTAGCTGTTTATTAACACTAATTTTTTTAATATGAAATGAATTCTGAGAAATGAAAACGAAGGTCATATTTGGAAAATTATAAATTTTTGAAGAAGTCGAATTCGGTTGTTTTCAAGTTTCTCAAGATTTTGGATAATACATTTAGAAAAAATATATATTATGATAAAGTAACCAACAATACAAAAATGCTCGAATACGCAGAAAAAGTTACCAAGCTAATTAAGCTTTTACTAAATAACATACTACGCCTCTAAAAATAAATTTCACGGCATGTACTAGTGGTCTACTCATCATTTGCAAAATACCCGCCCAGTCGTTTAAAAGGGCCCCCTCCCCAAAAAAGTACTGAGTGATTTTGATAAATTTGAAAAAAATAATTTAACTAATTCAAATGTATTGTCTGATTTTGATAAATGACTGAAGTTTGGCGCTATGCAGACAATTGGAGGTAGCAGCAGGAGCTACCTCTATATTGCAACAAACTAAGGCGATAAACGGCACCATTACTTGAGTTAACGCGTGAACTAACGATTGGAATTATATCTTTATGGCACAAAACGAACAAGTTTTTATTTTACAACTTGATAGTTAATGTAACTATTCCGTTCATGTAATTAGAGCTACATTCTTTTTGTAGCAAACTTTTCAAGTATAAAAGTAATTAGCTGTTTATTAATATTTATTTTTTATAAGACATTCTAAGTCAATGGAAACAGTGGCCATATTTGGGGAAATTATAAATGTTTTAAAAAATCAAATTCGCTTTTTTTTTTTCAAATTTCTTTAGATATCGGATAGTTTATTTAGAAAAAAAAATATATTATCATTAAATAACCAACAATACAAAAATGCTCAAATACGCAGAAAAAGTTACCACGCTAATTAATCTTTAACTAAATAACATACTACGCCGCTAAAAATAGATTGTACGGGATGTACTAGTGGCCTACTCATCATTTGCAAAATACCCGCCCAGTCGTTTAAAAGCCCCCCCTCCCAAAAAAAAAAAAACCGCACTGAGGGCTGACGGAACTTTGGGAGAATGGGCGGCCTAAATATAAATTGTTAGGGTGGAATTTATCTTGTTTGTCTGATTTTGATAAATGAGAGAAGATTGGCGTTGTTGATGTCTTCTAAGATAAATAGTTTAAAAATTTTCAGCTGGAGATTCAAACTAGTTGAGTGTTTTCTCGCGCTAGATTGTTTGTTCTACAGATCTGCAAAGGGATGTTTTTTTTCTCTTCTTTTGGCGGTGGCTTGCTTCATGGGTGGCCATTTCGGCGGAGAGGAGATTGTTTACATAAATAACAGATTTGAAAAAAAAAGTTAGTTTTTGACTGGGAAGTCCTTAACTATTTTGAAAAAAAAAATATTATTTTAAATTTCACGCAATCAATTTTTTTTTCTTTCTTATCTCTATCACACCATAAGCATCATTTCCATTTTAATTTGGTCATTATTTTGAAAATTTATGGCATTGAATTTGAGAGAAATGCATTTTCATACTGGTAAAAAGGAATCGCTTTTAGTTTGTCTAACGGTTGGGAATTCTATTCTTTGTAATTCTATGTAATAAATGTTCATTTCAAAACTGCCTTATTTTAAGAAATCAATTATAAAATATCTAAAACACGTTTTCTCTTCCAAATTTTGCATTATTGGTTTCAAATCGTTACTTAAAATAACTTAAATTTGAGGAAGCAGAATCACAAAAAATTCCCTCATCAGACAAAAAGTAATGAAACATTTTTTTTCTATATTTATTAAAAAACTATCATCATATAGAGAACCATAATCATCATTAAAAAACCCATCAGATAAAATATATTGAAATATCTTTTCTCTTTTGATTAAAAAATATCAAGGTGAAACTTCTGCATTATGCCCTTCAATTATATGTCATTTCGTTTTATACCAATTATTTAGGGGTGTTCATTTCAGTTTTAAACGAACACCATTGAATTTCATTTAACATTGTTAAAAATAAACTAGTTTCAGTGTTAAAAATAAACTAGTTTCAGTGTTAAAAATAAACTAGTGTGTTAATTATTCAGTTATTATTAACCTAGTGTGCTATTCATTTCAGTGTTAAAAATAAACTAGTAAAAACAATTTTGAGAAACGTCTCTATTACATCATATCTTTTTATTTTAAATAGTTTATACTTTTAAATTTATTATGTCATTATTATATATATTTTGGAATAACCACTCAAAACCGTTACTAGATGGCACTACTAGTATAGAACAAAATTTTAATTTAGTACATAAGAAAAGAGTGAAAGGCTGATTATAAAATTCCACGATACAAATTAAATAGATAGAAATATTTTATTTTTTCCTGCTTGTTGAAATACGTATAACAATGACTGTTTTGTTATGTCGGTAGTAAATGTGCTGTTCGTACTTCGCAAACCTTCCTTAAAATTCGTATAGTAATGTCACTCTTTAAAATCTTTAAAAATTCGATTTACAATAGTATTAGAGAAGAGAAATTCAAAATAATGAAAGTTAAAGAATTTTATTTCATTTGTTTTGAATTTTATTATCTATTTTTTTGTGCATATTAAATGTGATCTTTTATTTGAAAACTTTCTTACAAGTCATATTCTATACATGGTTTCTTAAGAGTGATGCTTTTCTTTATAAGTGCTGTTATACTTCTTGTTTAAACATTTTTAAAGATAGAATTCTTAAATTTACCAATTTGAATGTACAAACCTAATAATTATTATTTAATAAAACATAAAACATTAACAAGGAAATGATTAAAATGAATAAAGGTTTTCGAAACTTACGGTCAAGCTTAACATTTTTATAAATTAATCCTAAAAGATATTTACTTCAGTATTTATCAACATCTATATCACTTAATATATTAAGTTCTTCGTTTGTTGAGGGATAAGATTTTTCTTTTGTGTCTGTACTTCCAGAATAGAATTCACTGATTCTTGGAAAAATGAGATACTTTCTTTCATGTAAAATATACTGGTATAGATCTATATTTAAATAATACCAGTATCTATATTTATACCAGCATAATTTGCATTTATCTATATTTAAATAATACCAGTATCTATATTTATACCAGTATGTTTTGCGTTTATCTAAATTTAAATATTACCAGTATCTATATTTATGCCAGTATATTTTATATCTATCTATATTTAAATAATGCCAGTATCTGTATTTATACCAGTATATTTTATATCTATCTATATTTAAATAATACCAGTATCTATATTTATACCAGTATATTTTACATGAAAGAAAGTATCTCCTTTATTCCACGAATCGGTGGACTCTATTCTGGAAATACAGACACAAAAGAAAAATGTTATCCTCCAATAAGCGAAGAACTTAATATATTAAGTGATATGGATGTTGATAAATACTTAAGTAAATATCTTTTAGGATTAGTTTATAAAAATGTTAAGCTTTACCATAAGTTTCGCCTAACCTTTATTCATTTTCATCATAGCCTTATTAATGTCTTGTGTATTATTAAATAATAATTATTTTATCATCATTCTGCTGTTAAGTAACGAAGAACTTAATATATTAAGTGATATGGATGTTAATAAATACTTTAGTAAATATTTTTGATTAGTTTATAAAAATTTTAAGCTTTACTGTAAGTTTCGAAAACCTTTACTCATTTTAATCATTGATTTATGTGTTATTAAATTATAATTATGTTTTACGTATTATTAAATAATAATTATTTTATCATCATTCTACTGTTAAGTAGCTGATAAAGCATGCAGTTTCAAACCTTACAAAAATTTTTAAGATAAATTAGTTGTGGGTGATAAAAGTATTGTTGAAGTTTTAGTTATTTTAGTATAAATTTCCACCTTTTTAAAAAAGTTAATTATTGACTTTTAAAAAAAACTAATTTTATGTTGTTGGCTGAACAAAAATCGCATTCTACAATACTTCATATCACTATTTTATAACGGTATTTAAACTTGTTTCTAAATTCATATAACTTTCACCCTTTAAATCTCTTTATAACAGGTAGGACTTGAAGGTATTTCAAACCCTGTTTAAAAAAACGGTTTTCAAAATAATTTTGTCTCATTTGTAAATCGCTTATTAAATTAAGAAAACGAATTCAAATAATCGATATTATAATGAATATCATTGAATTATATTGGTTCTTCTTATATATGGAAAACTGAATATTCTAAACATTTAGAACTTCATAAAGTCTGAGGGAAATTCGTCTAGCAGCCGAAGGCTTAGGACGAAGAAATACCAGTTTATTAACAAGTGAAGGTACATTTGAATTTCTCTCACATGAACTAAATATTTAAACAATGGAATAAGTTTGAAATTATTATTTGTTTTAGAAGAACAAATTCAAGACAGAAGGCAAGTAGAATCATCAGCTCTTTTACTGTATTTAAAAAATCCACGAAACATTTCTAGTTCATTGAAGAAATCTAGAGTACTTTCTTTGGCTTCAAAAATCGAAATTATTAAGTTATCTGGAAAGATATTATCTAGAATATTCCCAAATTCTTACGTGAAAACCGATTTTGATGAGGAGCAAATTTGAGAAACTATTCATCAGAGTAATGTCTTTTTAAAAGAAGCCATGGAAAAATAATCAGTTCATAAGTTTCTTGAAGACCCTGAAGAAAAGCTTCCAAATCCAAAAACACTGGAAGCGCATTTTATTATTTGAGGCAGCAAGTAAATGAACAAAAAACTTAGATTTGTTATTTGATGAAATGAAAACTATAAAACCTAGCTCAGAAGGTAGTGAACGACCATTTCTAAGTTTTTCAACACTGGTTGAAAAAATCATTGTTTTAAAGGGTTTAGATGTCGTATCACATTTGAAAGGATTAAAAAGAAATCTCTCCTCTATGAATTGAACTGCAAATAGGGTATTAAATATAAGAATTTCTAGAGGATCAAATTTGAATAAGCATGTCGTATAAATATATGATATATAACTGCAGTTGCTAAAAAACGATATTCATAACAGTAAAAGGAGTAGCTTGTTTTGTCACATTTATTCCTTCAAATGCCATTTCTAAACAATCATCAATATATAAATGTAGTGTGTCTATGAAAACGTTATGTAATTACCAATGTATTAAAACAATATTAGAACAAATAGTTTTTATTTTCTTATTAAAATTACACTTTCGTTTTAATCCTTCTAAGCGTCTAGAGATTATTGTTTTAATACTCATAAAGACTTGTAATACCACTACAACCTAAGTAAGAAAGTGCAAACTAATTTAATTTATTGTCGTATTTATTGTTAATTTATACTTTTAACTTTCGATAGTAATCCGATGTTTATGGCCATAAGAGGCTTAACTAGTTAAAAAAAAGGATTTAACATCAAATATATATTTCGCTTTATAAGACAATGAATAAAGTAGTACATGTAATAATTAACAACCAATAACTAAGCCCTTTTTAATTATATTTTCGAAGTTTTTTATATCATCCATTTAACAAAATTTATGGAAATAAAACCAAAAACATTAGTGAATGCTTTATGTTACAACTAACTGATAAAGAATTATGCAGATGGCAATTGATTTAACAGAGAGAAAACTTTTTGATTAAAGTACTAAAGAGATTTGTCTGACTGTCATTACTGCATATAATTAACGTGACTCTAAATACGAATACGAATAAAATACGAATTGAAACCAAGCCATTCATATTGTTAGTAATTTGATGCAAAAGTTCAAGTGGTTTACGGACTGCTAGTCGGATGCAAATTGCAATACTTCATCATCTAATTATACTTTGAGGATTGAATTGTCTTGGGAACCAATCAGAAACTCGTGAATTTCTGGAGTGTAAGACGAGGAAACACAATATTCGGGCAACATAAAGAAAACATTTAAAGTGCTTGGGAGAAGTGAGCGTCTGTATCTTACACCGTCAAAGCCAATAAAAAGAAAGTGAAAATGCATATAACTTTACATAGTGTAAATATGTAATTATACTTCTTTCCAATATCTTAATTTCTCCTCAATATAAGGAAACTTGAATGCTCCTCTAACCTTTATATTCGAAGTAATTTTTTTATTAAATTATAATTATTATGAATGGTATATTTTTTGCTCAAAATTACCGAAATTCGATAAATTGGAGCACGTATGGAACACGGGCAAAACAGTTAAATGGTTAATCAGTAAGGCAATCAAACGATGTCAATGCCATTGACAATTACCAATAGCACAACATATAAATAAAATTATTTATAAAATAAACAGTACATTTATTTTATTGATTCGTTATAAATTGGTTATATTACTTTTATTTAGTTTTTTAATTCAATTTTCTTAACTTACGAACTGAAATAAGCCATTCATACTTGTTGTAATTTGATGCAAAAGTTCAAGTGTTTTACGAGCCTTTAGTCGGATGCAAATTACAACTGAAGGATGAATTGTCGTGGGAAGTTTAGTTATATTAACGTCCCGTTGTAAAGCAACACTAGGGCTATTTTGGGAAGGACCTCATAATTTTGAACAATTTTCAGGTGACAAGAACGACATCTGATCCCCCCCCCCTGTCCACACCACACCAGCGCGAGAAAGTTTGGCTTGACAAATTTAACGTGCAAGAGATCCCCTCACACGACGGTACTTCGGTAGAATCGAGTCTCGAACCTGAAATCCTCCGGTTCCAAAGCAGAGACCTTACCATCAGGCCACCTCGGCCGTATTGTCTTGGGAACTGATCAGAAACTCGTGAATTCCTGGAGCAAAAGACGAAGAAACAATATTCGGGCAACATAATGAAAGCATTTAAACTGCTTTGAAGAAGTGAACGGCTGTATCTTCCAGCGACAAAGCCAATAAACATAAAGTGAAAATGCTAACAACACTACGTAGGGTAAATATGTAATTATGCTTCTTTCCTATATCAATTTCTCCCAGATACAATGAAACTCGTGATTGCCGATACTGTCTATAATCGTGTTTGAACTTGGAACTGGCGAAATTTTTTATTTACTCAATGTAACTTAATCTGCCTCCAGTTACGTTTTAGATGCACCTGTCTACAACGATAATGTTTCCTTTTTACAAAGTTGACAGCGCAAATCATCCAATTTTTCTTTTCTGAAACAGCTGCACCCCATAGTCCATAATGTGAGTTAGCATAAAAACAGGATTTGCTTCAATTTATAGGTACTGGCCATATTGCTTTCATGCTTCGGTAGCAAGAGAGATTTGGCGATAGCGGGATTATGTTGAGTGAAATGTGTACATTTTTTTGTCTGTAGAATGTGTAACACACAGACCAAAAACTTCCAGTATCTGAAATGTCAATTTTTTTTAGCCGTATATCCTCCATTATCAATTCCTTCCTTCCAATTGAACATTTCAATAAAATATGGAGATGGTGATTTTCTCTGAGTTTCCTTCAGGAAAGTTTGAATTAGGGATATCATTGTTGTAAATGTCCGTTAGAAATAAAGTTAAACGCTTGTGTACTTCACCGAGTAGTCACTGTTGAGCCTTTTCATTCATAGGGTTAAACACCTATCACTTTTCAACCGACCATGTTTTCTTGCAATTAAATTTTCAGAAAGTGCTCATGATATGAAACAAGTTCATGCTGATTAAGAAACATGTTATTTCACAGTCAGCGATAGTTATTTTTGAAAAAAGAATAAGAAAAGATATTGAAGATGTCTTGGGAAAAACACAAACTTACAGCAAACGCAAAAGATTTAAAGACTATATATATATAATTTTTTATGCCTAACTTTTCTCAACAATCAAATGTATACATATTTCTATATTTACTTATTACCAGAAAGTAAATATAAGAATGACATTTTGAAGTTTTTATAAATCACATAAATAATTTAAGCTTTAAGGTTTAAAAATATGATTTTATGTTTTCATATTGTCTATAAAGATAACCTGTCTTTAACAAAGTATTATCTAAACCTTAAATAATTATTATAGACCAGATTTTACAGCATTACAAGATTTTATAATATTGTCACATAGATAGAATTCAAGAATATAAAGGAAGTAGAGCTAAACCAATGTATTCACTCAACTCTGAACTGAGAGATCTTCGGCTTTTGTACCAGCCGGGAAAGTTCCAGAATACTTTTCTGGGGACAGTAAGAAAAGTCTAGAGCACTTATTTGGTAAACTGAAGAAAGACCCAGAATCTTCTGGAACACGAAATAAATGATAAACAAATCAAGAAAAGAAACGCCCACACATTTTGAATCTACCAGAAGAATTCGAACTCATAATCTCTTGATAACAAAAGCAAAGCTATAACCATTCGGCTATGGAGACTCGGCTTCTTTGTTTTTTTCAATGTGGCAATATTAACTATTTTGATGAAATTTTTTTTTTCTTGGGAAAATTAAAAACCTAGTCCCTGCTTTAAAAATTGTAGACGATATTGTTGAATGAATATATCTAATTTAAAGTAATGAAAATATTTCAAGTCATTTGTCAACATTAACTACACATCTATTAATTTTGTTTTAACACTTTAACTGTTTTGATTTTTTTTATTATCTAATTATACGACACTTTTCGTTTGGAGAATGTGCTGTATAATTGATACAATTATGAATGCGTAGAATAATTGAGATGCTTTTTGGATTATTTGCAATATGGGAAAAGTATAGAAATGAATAGTGATATAGGGAAAGTGTATCGTCGAAATCGAGATTTTGATGAATCTAAATGAAATACATTTTTGAGACATACATTTGATTTAATACAATACATTTTGACGATGAAATACATTTTTGAGAAATATCCACCTATCTGTCTGTCTATTTGAGACAAAAATAAATGAAAATACTTTGAGCGAGACAGTTGAAATTCGGTATATAATCTTTACACCAAATTTCTACATTTCTATCAAATGTTGCGAAAAATCCATTTCGAGAAAGTCTATCTGTTCGGGTTTTCGCATCTAAGTTAGAATATAACCAAGAAAGATAAAAATGAGGTGCACACATTTTACATGTATGCTGTAGTCACCTATCCCACATCCAATGAGGGATTAACAGACTGCCAAATTGTACTTTCAGAAACATATAAACGTGACGACTCAAAAAAGCAATGATGTAAATATATCAAATTTAGTGTGGGATTTGTCAATTACAAGTATAATTTTGGATCACATTTTGGTTTCTATAGAGTGGGAGAAATGCAAGTAAAACCCAAATTCGGTTTTTAGATACTATTACCTTAAAGCAAAACTAATTTGCAAAACGTTGCGTAAAAACTTATAACGCAGAACTAAAATCCTAAATTGTGAGCCAAATCCAATGAGAGTTTAACTGTCTGTCGAATTGTACTTTCAGACCATATTTGTACGCGACAGCTAAAAAATGCAATGATGTAAATATATCAAATTTGGTGTGGGATTTCTAACTACAAGTATAATTTTGGGTCACATTTCTATTTCAATCGGGTGGGAAAAATGCAAGTAAAGCACAAATCCGATTTTTAGATACGATTAACATATCGCAAGGGAATAATCGACAAAAAATGCCAAGGTTTGCACAATAGATTAATTAAATGTGCTAAATTCATTGAAAATAATATTTCGTAATTATTAAATGTCAAATACCACGCGAGATATTTTCTGGGATAACACATTTATTAGAGAATATGCGAGAAAGTTAGAGGAGACCACTCCACCAGTTTATTTATCATACCGTAGAGTTTTTGAAAGAATTAATATCTGTTTATATATTTGAAAAGCGATAATTAGAAGCCAGGAAACGATGTTTTAGCGTTTACTTGGATACAAATGTGGAAGTCGAATAAAATCACCTAAAAAAAGTTAAGACTATTCAGATAGAGGGTATTTTTAGTGCCTAAAGGGTCTTTTAACATTTACGGGTTCAGTTTCACAAATAAGATCAAAATAATGAAAAAGATGTTGAATAAACTTCTTAAAAATAAAAGAATTTATTTACATTTAAAGGGAAAAGGATACAGACAGAGTATTAATAGGGTATTAGGAAATGGATTAAAATACGCAGATATAAAAGAAACAGCAAGTTAGATAATTACCTCTAGGGGGATTTTAGAAATAAAAAGTGCATTATGTGATTGAAACAATTTATAGCGCAGTTGATTGGCGTGGATGTGCCAAAGCGCTGAAGGTTTTTACATGAACGTTGATTAATCGGCCTCTGTCTGAATATCAATTTTGTCGGCGTTTCATACGGCCGATAGATGGCGTTGATCTTTAATACTGTATTAATTAAATTATGTGCCTCTGGGAAATGATTTAACCTTCTACAACTCTTGCTTTGAATAACGTCGGGCAAGAGAATCAAATGATAGCAAAACAAAATAGCACAGTGGGATATCCTACATTAATGTGCTACTCATAATGTTAAAAAGTGAAAATAGGCTTATTTAAAATTTTTAAAGTGCATTTGTGTTTATGAAAATATAAAGATGATATGAAACAAAATCCACCATAAAGAAGTCAAATGCAGAAGTTTCAATGAAATTTATTTCTATATTTAATATTTCGATAAAATGATGTGATGAAACAGTAAGATGAAGAATAAAATAACAAAAAGTTCCCTATAAATCTATGATGCTAAAAACAAAACATTAACTCTTGACCTATATTTAAATGTTTTTTTTATCATTGAATGTTTAATTATATTTTTCTCTTATATTTAAATAAATGACGGCCTTTTCTATACTTATATTCATAATAAACATTTTGAAAAGCTTGTTATTTTTGAGTATTTTAAGTATCCACCCAATATCTAGGATTCAATCATAGAATCACGACCCAACTTATTATTTTTTTTCTCTCTAGTTTCCCATCAGAGGTCAAAAATTCGAATACACTAAAAAGCCCTTGTTTATGTTAAGCATGCATTATATAAATTAAATAAACGCGTATCAAAGCTATTCGAAAGACCATATTGAGCCGCTCAAATAAAAATAAATTTATATTTTATTCGAGTCTTTTCTGCAGTTGGGTCAGTCGAATGGGTCACATGTAGGGCAAGAAAATAGTCAATGATCTCTGGATTATTGAGCAATGGCTGGATATTTTAGAATTTTAGATATATTTATTCCAAATGATTTATGTATTGGAAAGCTTCTATTAAATAACATATAACTATGAAAGAATTTCATTTAGGGAAGTCTTTTTATATGTCCAAATGACCCTTGACTAATATATTAGGCTGGCTATTCAATGAGCAATGTAGGTTACTCTTTTTCGTTTTTGAATGTTTTATTATTCTTATTTTTTTATGTTTGATTTTGAGAACATGCTTTTCCTTCCGAATCTGTTTACGACTCTTTAGTTGAATAAAAATTGGTATTTATCGATGGTGGATTTCTAGTTTTTGGGTAGATTAGCCGACTCATTGTATTAAATATCTCTCGCTGAATAAATAAAAATCAATAAAACTTACATAAACTACTTCAGTTTATGAGGCAATATCCATTTATTGCGGCTTAAATACATCGGATTACATATAATTTTTTAAAATAAAATTTTATATCTCAATGGAATAATATTTTATTGTTTCCACAATCTATCAATTAAAATAATACAATTAACAATTAATCAAAATTAAAACTTAGTTCATATTATACAAAACAGAGCAGTAAAAATAACTAATTATCATTTTAATAATGATTTGCAATTACTTAGATGGTGTAGTTTTCAACAGATCGTGGAATATTAACTCTCCAAAAAATATAGAGGTAGATATAGAGAATACTAGCTGTTACCCGGCGCGTTGTTATTGCAGAAGAAATAATCTTGAAAATACTGTTTGAATTTAAAATAATTATCTTGTTTAATTAAGAATGATAGGAAAAATGATATTTATTTTCTTGTCGACAGTGAATAGATTCATTAAAATTGAAGAATATATAAAGGAGAAGCATAAATAGTAGTTATTCCATCTTTATTATTCTATTCTACAAATAAATATTCATTTTCATATATTAGAATTGTGAATTCTTCTAGAATTGTAAAGCTTTGTATTCTTTCAGAATGGTAATGAAAGAAACAATTTATTGTATCACGTGATTCGTTTAAAATTCGTTCAGAGTTCTCAAATTTAATGTAAGAAAATGTCATTACAATATTTTCATTTAAAATTAATTAAACACAAAAAATACTTGAATCGTGAAATTATCAATATAGTTATATAATTTTTTGAAAATTAAAATGGTGCAAAATATTTGTACTGTTATATTTTCAGAAGTTACAGCAAAAAACGCTAAACTTTTATTAAATATTTAATTAAAATTTCAAACTTATGGAATTGGTTACCCTAAAACTTTCTTACACACTTTCTAACAAAACTATAGTAGTGAATGCCCATTATTGTTTGTAAACCATGAGCTCAGTCTGATCTAGTGCGACGTAACCGGAAACCGCACAAATATATATTTAATTTTAATCGTAGCTTGAATTGCTAATGATATTCTTCTTTCCCTATAAGAACTGAAGCGAAACGGTAACCATTCCAGTTCCTACCCAGCGTCGCACGTGGTTAGTCTCAGCTCGTGGCTTGTGATGTTATGTTCCTGTTATGTCCGTAATAAATTTTATTTTTCTAAAAACTATGCGTAGTGATTGAAGTGAGAAAACCTTCTTATTTGCATAAACACAACGCAACCACTCTAATTCCTACACTATTATCACAGCGAAAGACTTTCATCGCATTTACGTACATTAGCTACGAAATTTTAACATGGAATTTAGCATCTTTACTTAATCTGTTGTATCTCCTTGGCGAGTTATTTGGTTAATAGTTATCCTAGCGTTGAATAATATATGCGGTAAATACATCTGAAAATATTTTTTAAACTTTAGATAATTTTACTAGGACTATAACTATTCCGTAAGTGCAAGTAATAAGAAGTCGAAGTTTTATCGGAATCTGATGAGCGGTACGGCCGCGCATATGAGACATACAGACATTCATTCATTTTTATTTATATAGACTGTGGCAATGAAAACATTAATGACGTCGCAAATGTTTGTAGTGGTTTCTTTTAAATATGAAAATCAATTTTTCTTATGAATTATTAATTCATATAATATTTAGTCATTTATGATCAATTAAAATTTAAATTTTCATTAAAAATTGAATTGCTTAACGAGATTTCTGACATTATTTATTGGATTTCCCTTTAAATTTCATAAAAGAAAATTTTTATTAAAATCCGGAATTAAAAATATTACATTTTATATATTAAACTCATGGAAATGATCACCTTAAACCTTTTTCATATATTCTTTTATGAACTTGATATTTCAAAAAGAGCCTTACGTGGAAATGATTTTTTACGGTGTTTTTAGTTATATTAACGCCCCGTTGTAAAGCAATACTAGGGCCTAGTTTGAGACGACCTTCGTCATTTTGTACCACTGTCAGATGACGAGGACGACACTTGAACTGGCACCCCCCTCTCCACAACAACGGGATAACGTTTGGAACGACAGATTTTACGAGCATGACACCCCCTTACACGATGGTTCTTCAGAAGAACCGAGTCTCGAGTCTGAAACCTTCCGGATTTGAAGCCGAGACCTTACCACTTGGTCACTGCGGCCCTATATGGAGTTGGTGTAAAATTGTTAAGAAATATTAACTTTTGGTATAAATTTAGCGTTTTCACTGAATCTATCTTGTCATTCCCTGCGAGTTATTTGGCGATTAATCCCTGACACGACAATAGTATCAAAACTGAATTTGTGTTTTAGACACGTTTTTCTCAACCGACGAAAGCCACACTTTGATGCAAAACTGCATTTGTGGTCACAATTCGTAATTTAACATATTTAAGTCGTGTTTAAGAATTATCGAGTTTACATTGTTCTGAAAATAAAGACAGACGGACAGTCAATCCTCTGTTCGTTTTTACTCAAAATTTCTCAGATGTTTATACTATGGATGTTAAATCTACTTTCTGAATTTTATCCATATGGCTCTATTCGCTTCGTAATTATTGGATTTACCTTCAATCGAACATTCAGATAGACCAACTTACTCTGAATAGATTTTACACAAAATTTCTTTGCAGAGGTGTAAAGACCTTATAGGAAATTTCAACCGTGTAGCTCAAAGCTCTTTTGAATTATCTTCATCACAAATGTTTTAAAAATGTTTTCTTTATTAAAATGTTTTTTTCGAGCTCTGTAAAAATAATTCATGGTGATTCATCAAAATCTTGAGCTCGAACTTTTGACGATTATTATGCTTTCTCTAAACCAGAGGTGGCGAACCAGTGGCACGCGTGCCATTGATGGCACTGGTGGCACAATATTTTGGACACGCCGGTTTGCATTTAACAGTTTGCAAAACGGTTTGCATGTGACATCATTTATCACATGCAAGCCGATATGTTTGATGATAAATTTGTCCCAAGCATGATAAATTTGTCTCCATTCGAGAGGTTGAAAATTGCAGAATTTTAGCTGCAACTGATAAATTTCCATTCTAGTTCAATAATGGAGTCAAAAATTTATTTAAACAAAGAAAAATTGGAATGGATTGAAACAGAAAGGTTTACCAGCAAAATAAGTAAAAATGCCAGTAACGAAAGTTTGGAAAAATGGAATTCGTATCAAATATTTAACTATTTAAAGAAACTGGCTCATGCTATTTTTAGTATATTTTCATCTATGCCTACGAATCATTATTTTCAGCGATGCATAACATTAAAGATTCGCTTAGAAACCGTTTGGTTGCTGACTGCGATTCAGCATGCATTCTGCTAAAAGTAACATTTTTCAATCCTAATATCAGCCGGACGTCATAACAAGTAAACGGATTTAAATAAAGTCACACTAATGTTACTTTAATTTGAATTGCATGTATAACTAACATAATTATTAATGTGTAGTGCAAAATGTATGTTTTTTTTCGTAGTGAATGTTAGTATTAAGTTTTATTGTCTTCCAATAATCATATGCAAAATTATTTGACGGCGTATCTATACTTCATTAGACATTACTTAAAAAAATGGCAAATTGGTCCATAAAGGCTCTCCATTCCTGCTCTATATACTATATATCCGAGAAAATAAAAACGGCCCGCGGAGGCCTGGTGGTAAGGTCCAGGTTTCGGAACCGGAGCCTGGACCCTTCGGAACCTTTCCACCGAAGAACCGCCGTGTAAACGGGCCTGGTGCACGTTAAATCCGTCAGTGCCACACATCCTCCCACTGGTGTGGTGTGGAAGTTTAGAGAGGGGTGCCAGGTCAGGTGTCGTCCTCGTCATCTGACCGTGGTTCAACATGACGAGGTCCGTCACAAAATACCCCTAGTGTTGCTTCAAAACGGGACGTTAACCACTCTACATAAAAATTTACTTAACTTCCTAATTAAATGACGAATTTAATAGCTTCCTAATTGGAATATTTACTATTATTTTAATTCCTTTAAAAATAATGTGTTTCAAGTGACTTTTTTCCATTTTAAATTATTTAATACTTTTCCCTTAATTACAGATTAAAAATTAAAAATTCAATAATTCGATGCGCGTCTCAGACACGTCATTTTATTATAATGCGTCATTAACATAACTAAACAAAACAACCAAAATTAACCCGAAAAAGTGTTAGACAAGCTGTGAATATATTTTTTTCTAGTTTTAGAAGGAAAATATTTTATTTAAATAGCTGATAGCATTAATACTACGGAACAAGATTTATAAATAATTTATCTACTTTTGTGTTAATAACGTGACATCTTCAAGTAATCGATACTTTTATAAAAATAAATTGATGTGATATTACCTGATTAAAATGATTTAAAGGCAGCTTTAAAAAAGAATTGTCCTATTGCTAGACAGTCATTTGATCTTCTTGAAAACGGCTTTTTAAAAAAGAAATTGTGGTGTCTCTAAATAGATATATCAAATTGAAACTTTTTTCTTAGCTATGCCATAACGCATCATCATTGCCTCACTAACAATATGAAAGGATGAAATAAATACAGTATTATTTCCATTTTTGATATTCAGTAAAACTTGAGCCGTATAAAATAAATTTGCATTTGCATAATATATCTATCAATCGTTGCATAGAACCAGATTTTAACCCATTTACATCACATGAAAATATGAAAAAAAAGACCCATATCACGGACAATTTTTTATTTAATATTTAGGTGTAAAATTGTATAAAAGTAGAAAAAAAATCATTTTTGAGCATTATCTGTTAATCATTTTGTTCAGTATGGTAATATTTGAAATGTGGGATGCATATAGGTATATAATATATAATATGAATATAGTATATATCATATTATATGCATAGCATATAATATGATGCAGCGTATATATACGCTCCAGTGATAGTGATACAGGAAAATTGAGCGTATATATACGCTAAAGATGCAAATGGGTTAATTCT
This sequence comes from Argiope trifasciata, assembly GCA_026543055.1. Lineage (NCBI taxonomy): Eukaryota > Metazoa > Arthropoda > Arachnida > Araneae > Araneidae > Argiope > Argiope trifasciata. Next base: position 126,274 of record JAPMOQ010051511.1, read on the forward strand.
AATTGTGCTTAACATGTGATAAGAAAACGTTTTTGTATGTGAGTCAATTTGAGTATACATATTACATAATATAATTTCCTATACAATGCATATAAATTAACTATTGTTTTTGACATAATAAATTTGCCGAATGAAATAAGTCGGAAAATGATTACAATTACTTTAATATAAGAAATACGACATTTACTAATGTTTTAATAAATTTTAAATAACTGATTCGATTGCTTCTTATACGAAAAAAAAAGTACTGTTCGTTTTAGAATCCCGAAATTATCATTTTTCGGCGATACTACCTCGCTAAGGGGTGAGATGATGAAAGATGAGAGCATTACCGGAATTTTTCTTTCTTTCACCTTGATTTCCGCCCAAATAGATACTGTTTAAATCTATTTTGTTCATGTGTATCTCATTATTTTATTGTAATTTAAAATTGCGAACTAATTGCTTATTTGGATAGTTCAAGTGGCAAATTTTCAGAGCTAGCAAAAAGTATTTTATACAATATCATTAAATGAGACTGAGATTATCTACGGTTGTGAACTTCAAAAGGTGCTTATATGGCTATTTCAAGATACAAACTGTCAGAGCTGGCAAGTAATATCTTTTATATATCATTACATGAGACTGAGATTATCGACGGTTGTTAATTTCAAAATAAGCTTATATGGCTAGTTCAAGTGGCGAACTTTCAGAGCTGACAAGAAAAATATTTTATTTAACGTCGTTAAATATAACCCAGATTATCTACCGTTATTAACTTCAAAATGCTACTAAAAATTAAATAATAAATAAAAATGGATTTACCTAAACATTATTTTGAAAGAATGTGAATTACTAAATTTTAAGAACAGAAATTTTCCGTTTATTTGTCGTAATTTAATGTGCAGATTCCTTTACAGTAAATAAAAATTATTCTAAATTATTTTATCGTGAATTAGTATCATTGTTCGAACATAATTACAAATTATCTCTTCTCCTGTATCAGCGTATAAACCGAGCTCACTTTATTGTTAAATATTAACTCTACTCCTTTTATCTTTCTTCCCATTCCTATTTTGATTAAATAAACACATCTGACGCATGCGCAGAAAAGCGGAGGGTTTTAGAAACCTAGAGTGAACCGTATAAACTGCAGCAGTATAAAAAGAACGGGTCTGGAGTTTTCTTTATCATTTCTTCAAACTTTACAGCTAGACTGCCGTTGTCTGTCTAGTTGCAAATATGACAAATAAAAAATGGAACCATTTGGAATCATGAAATTTGATATGCGATAACTACTGTTGTGGAATTTTTTCGAATTATGACGAAAACAATTGTGGATGTTTTTCGAATTTTGGTCGTTTTTTAACCCGTTTGTTTGCATTTTGATACAATAACTTAAAAACTGAAGAAGACAGGGTAAAATTTTGTATATCATTTTATTATCAGCATTATTGACCAATAGAAATGGCTCAAATTTAAGGTTTTGAACCAAATTCATCTTCATTCTCGCAGCTTGTTGGTGTGTATATTTGCCCGACACCGCATCTCAAATGCATCAATTTATCATTGAATGCAAATTACAGATAAATTTCCCATTTCGACCTTAAAAGCGATAAGAAAAACTTAAACCTTAATATTTCAAATGTATATTTGATTACCTTCGTTTTAAAAGTATACAAAAAATACATCATGTAATTAAAAAGCATCTGTCAGTTGAGAGAAAAGTATTTCTGTTGATTTAATAATTAATATCATAAAAAATATTTTTTACTATCCAATAGCTGTTCATCCGTTTTTATTTGTTTTATATTTATTGAGTGAATGCATTCATTTTGAAAAGTTCTGTTCATTCTTGCTGTAAATGCTTTCATTGTTTACATCCATCTAAAAAGCAACCATACGGCTTTAAAAACAGGAATATAAATGGTATGCCAACCGAAGCTGCAGAAATTAAATAAGTTGATATACCAAGAACTAATCAAAATGGTTCAAAAGAAATTTTTTTAGCAGTCTACGTCGAAATTAGATCATGGCCCAACCACCTACATAGCAAAAAAATTCCTTTTTGATGGAAAAAAAAACTATTTCACATTCTTTCGATTCTTACTACTGCAATTTACGACATCATTGCATTTCTGATAAGGAAAAATCTCGATAAAAATCAGAATTCATTCATTTTCATACCAAGGTTGAGCATCTCGATGCCACGGTGATATGAAATCTGAAACCGAACCTGCAGGGAAACTTGAAAGACCTGTAACACATTATGCTTCATATCTTTGTCCGCACGTCAGGATTTCTAGGGATCAAATTGAAACAGAAGTGCTTTTCGAAACACCGAAGAGTGGAATGTGAAAGAAGAAAAAAAAGCCAAAGAAGAAAAATTGACAGTGATCTTGAAAGTCGAGATTGGAGAAGTAATGGTTTCTGACATTGTTTTCGCCGTGTGTGAAAAAGAAGTTAACTTCTTTTGTCTTCGGGACCGCCAATGAAATCGAGGTCGTCTTCGGCAACAGTTTTATCTTTTGCTGAGTTATGGATTCCTTGTTACCCATGCATTTTTGCTTGAAGCCTTAACCTTCGGTTTGACGCAGTATTGAAAATACTTCCTTCTCTTAATGAGAAGACTTATTAGGGCCATTTTTTGTATGGCAGTTCTCAAATGTGAGGAATTCTGATCTAATTAAGCAAGATGGAATCAGATAATTTCAAAAATTCTTTTTTTTAATGATTTATCCAATATATTACGTCTTAATTATGTTCCTTTGTTAAATTTTTTTTGGAAATCAATAATTATTGCATTCCGTATAATAAGCCATACTTCTTGCATAAATTAATCAAATAAATTATTGCTTTTTACTTTTTTACGCAGTAAATATACAAAGTGTATTCTTTTTTATAAAATAGCTTCTGAAAAATATCCTGTGGGATTTGAATGCAACCATTATTAAATTCCCCTTCATATAAACTAATGCTACTATTAACATCTGGGCATTTTTTAGTACATTATACTGGCTCATATCTTGCTAAATGGAGTTTTTGGCGATAGCACTCAGTCGCCTTTTGGCGCAGGTGACAAAATGACGACGACTTGCTTAAAAAACGTGGCGACAACACTTTACCAGCGGCGATATTGCGTTTGGCGTTGGTTGCATAATTAGTGGCGACTTTATCGCCAAAGTACCATCATCTGATTAAAACACCACTATATATCCTTCCGCATAGGATTTCATATAAAAGATAGAAACTTTAAAATTTGATATAAACGCTACATACCAAATTTCACCTGTTTATCTCATAGTATTTTAAAGTTAACGTTCTACGAAATGGCTGAAAGAAAGTCGAAATTACAGGAATGTGTTTTATGAATTCAGAGATGTCATTTCACATCTAGAGATAATTTCTATTCAATAAATGAAATATATATATATATATATATATATATATATATATACTTTTCCAAAGTCCTTTGGTTATCAATATGGTTCATCAATTATTGAACAAAAAGTTATTATATTTTTTACTCAACTTGGAAAAAAATATGTAATACATTTCCAGAAGTACGATGTTTTTTCTGCACCATTCAAAAGCAACTCATAATAAATATCGTATTTCTTATGTTAAAGTAATTTTAATCATTTTCCAACTTATTTCAGTCGACAAATTTATCATTTCAAAAACAATTTTTAATTTATATATATATTATATAGGAAACTATTTTATGTAATATGAATGCTCAAATTGACTCATTAACAAAAACATTTTCTTATCCCATGATAAGCACAGTTGGAATTAAAATCTAGAGTAAAAATTTTCTCAATTTCACCCTAAGTTATTCTAATTATTAGATATATCAAGCAGTGGCTATGAGCTGAATACCGGCAATGATTATTTCAATATGCTAGTAATTTTACCATTTATACAAGTCATAGCAAAAGCATATGCAAATCATATTAAGAACAATAATAATTTTGAATATCCTTTATCCAAATTTATATTTTCAATTTTTTTACTAAACACAAGTGAACAGATCATTTTATTATAGCGTTTACTATTTTCTTTTAGGTGACTTTTTAATATTGTTACATTAATGCAATACTATTTTCAGTTCTCTAAAATGCAGAAAAGAGAATTAGTTTTAAGAATATTTAAGGTATCCGACTACATTCAAAACGCTGGTTATAGACCACATTGGCGAGTTTTTTTTATTGTTATTTCTTGTAGTTCAGACTTTTCTCTTTCTAAAACAGTTTATATTTTCTAGGAAAAAGAAGGTCTAACGTATCATCCAGGGGAATTTTAAGGAAAAAAAATTTTTAAGTTCATATTTGTCTTTCACTTGAATTTTAATTTTCATAAAAATTCTCCACCGTTAACATGATACCTCAAAAATTAGTAGAGGTATTTACGTAAACATTTAAGCGTGTGTTTTAAATGATACGGACAATAAAATGAACCAAAAGTTTTATTTTTTGTGAAATACTTTTCGATTTATAGGAGTTTAAGAAAAATTAAGTTGTGAATTAATGAAAAAAATGCATATATACATGTATTTCTACCTGCAACTTCTTTGCATTTCAATGTTTTTCTTAGATTTTGGTTCATTTTATTCATCACTAGCCGCCTTTGGCGACCAGCTGGTTCGCCATGAGTAAAGCGTTCTAAAATTTTCAATTAAATCACATATTCATTAGCCTTGAAGTAATTCCGGGCATTGATTGACCTGAAATTAATATTTTCTTTAAGATGATGGACGGAAAGTTCTAAAAGTACACCTTTTCCTAATAAAATTCTTTAATTTTATAAATCAGTTAGTTTTGACCATCGATCATGCTTCCAAAATATTAAAAAAAAATCGGTGATGTTGCCAAAATATTAAATATGTTTTTTTAAAGAAAGCGAGAAAGGGAAAAAAAGTATTAAATTAATGATACAGATATTGCAAACGATTACATAAATATGCCATTGAGTCGGGACTTCAATGCATACCCTGTCTCAATTCAATCAGGTTTACCGTAAATAAAGAAGATTTATTGAGTTAATGATATAGATATTGCAAACGATTGTAGAAACCTTGCTTTGCATTTATTTTTTAAAGAAAATATCACATTTTATATTTCTTTTATTTTATCCTATCACGTGTTTAAAAGTTGCATTTCTGTAGATTTATTTTGCGATGATAATTTTTTTATTTGAACTTCCGGCATTCTTTTATTTTATCCAGTCACGTGATAAAAATATGGTTAAAATATTTCTTTAAAAATTCGTTAAAAATAGAAGCTTACATTATAAATTAAAAACACTGATACCGTTAGAAAGCTAATTTTTTATTCTTTAAATTGATATAAAAATCATGTTTGTGCAATGATATTTTCGGAAGTTATAGCGGAAAAACGTCAAAATTTCGCTTAAATTTTAATTAATTCAAATTCTAATTAAAAATTCGAAAAAGGGGCTCCGAGGTGCACATTCCGGACCTCCAAGGTAAACATGTACCAAATTTGGTAGCTGTAGGTCCAACGGTCTGGCCTGTAGAGCGCCAACACACACACACACACACACACATTGAGCTTTATTATAAGTATAGATTATATCTTATAACTTGCGTATGAAGAAAAATAGGATTGCTCTTTACCATTTTGTGTAGAGTGTTAACTGTTTTGGTTTAATTTCATTAAAATTTGCAGCAAGTTTTCCTATTTCTCAAAATATATATTATATAATCAAATATTTTTTTACATTTATAGTGTTTATAATTGATAATAGAACTAAAAGCCATTAATAGTTTTTAAAAAAATCCCATTTTTCAAAAATGTTCCTTTGAAAGTAGTCGGATACTTTAAATATAATTAATGTATTCTTTAATAATCTCAAATAGTTTGGACTAATCGGGAACTTCAGGCCATATTAAGGAAAAAATAGGAATTTAAAATGGCTTTATTTATGTTACTTTTCAAATACGATATTGTTGAACTTTGAGCTTATCATTATTGAAAATATGAGACTATCATGGATATTTAATAAAAAATTGGAAAAGTAAATTCAATCCGGATCAAGCAACTGAAGTTCAAGATTGTGGCCTCTAGTCCAGAATTTTTAATAATCTCATTTATAGTTCAGTTCAGTTCAGTTATATTAACGTCCCGTTTAAAGCAACACGAGGGCTATTTTGGGACGGACCTCGTAATTTTGAACCACGGTCAGATGACGAGGACGACAACTGAAGTGGCACCCCCCTCTCCACACCACACCACACCAGCGGGAGGACTTTGGCCTGACAGATTTAACGTGCAAGAGACCCCCTCACACGACGGATCTTCGGTGGAATTGAGTCTCGAACCTGAAACCCTCCGGTTCCGAAGCCGAGACCTTACCACCAGGCCACCGCGGCCCAATCTCATTTATAAATAAGGTGTTTACAGTAAAAATTAAGATAGGGAAGACTGTATAATGTTTTATAGATTTATTTTTAATTTATATATCTGAAAAATGAAATAATCCTTTATAGTAAAGAAAAAAGAAAAGAAGGCCTATTTTATTAGAAAAAAGTCAGCGCTACTTTGCAGCTAAGATATTTGTCCAGTTTAATTTTTAATAATTTTATTGAATAATTCATTTTTGGAAAACGATTTCCAAACAGGCCAAACGATTTCCTCATAATCTAATATCAATTTTAATTAAAACAAGTAATATATAAAATGCTTTTTAAATTCAATTTCTGCTTATATTATTTATATATATCTTATATTATTATTATCGAGAGTCGCGCCAGTAATCTCAGAGCTTCGCGATAAATTTGGCTACCATTTGGCGACTTGGTGACAGATATGGCAACTTTGGCAACCAAATAGAAATTACTAGAAAAATTTAATTAATAAATTAATATTTGAAAAAAGAAAACTGTATTGACTTCAAGTGTCATCCACTACAAGTTTAAAAAAATTATTTGAACTTGAGTGGATGAATAAAAAATATTTTATAAACTACTGAAAATTCGAACAAGATATGTGAATTTATATATAAATAAATATATATATATAGGGAGAGTATGAACTAATAGTAGGAATTAAATCAGATTTTGAGATATGTAGACCAAACCATTTCACTTGCACAGTAGCTTTTGAACACAACCATTCAACTTTCGAAAGTCCTCCAATTAATTTCACCGAACTTTCATCTCCTCGAATGTTCACTTCACTCATCAGAAAATATAGGAAAGGAATATTCACTTTGATGTTGGGATCAAATTAAAGAAATAAATAAAAGTTACCGATACATGTGAAAAATCCGCCATCTTTAATTACGCAGTATATTCAATAAAATTCTTCAGAAAATAGTTCACAAGGCTTATTTAGTGATGACTAAAAATTCTCTGAATACGAGAGGAAGTTCAGAACTTTAATTGCACTATTATCAGATATTACATTTCCAGACATTGAGAAAACAATTTTTTGCTTGCAGAAATTTTAGTAAACAACGCATTTAAAGAAATTCGAAATTCATATGAAACCATTTTCCTTATTCACTTCTAAAGTCATTAATTAATTCGTCCGATGTCTTTTAATTAATTTCGACAAAGTCTTGTTGCCACGAGAACAAACTGAAAGAACATCTCTCAGGGCATAATCCACTTTGATGCCAATATCAGATTAAAGAGAGAAATACAAATTCTCTATATCAGAAAGAGAGAGCCCAGAGCATTAATTGCAGTATTATCAAATATTAAATTTCCAAAAATTGAGATAACTTTTTTTCGCATATACAAATTTTAGTTATCAACGCATTTCATGAAATTCGAAACTCATATGAAACCATTTTCCTTCTTCAATTCTGAAGCCCATAATTAGTTTTTCAGAGGTCATTCAATTAACTGCAAGAAAATCTCGATGCCACGAATATCTATTTCCACCATCAGTAAAAATGAAAAGAACAACATGCAGGACATAATCCACTTTGATGTCAATATCAGCTTAAATACAAAAATACAAATTTTCTGTATCAGGAAGAGAGAGCCCAGAGCATTTAAGCACGATTATCAAATAGTGCATTTCCAGAAATTGAGACTAAAATTTTTCGCATATACAAATTTAGACATACATTTTTTCGCATGCACCAATTTTAATTTTAATTCAAGAACAGATTTAAAGAAATTCGAATGAATCCATTTTTTTTATTCAATTCTAAAAATACTTAGTTTTTCAGAGGTCCTCCAATTAATTTTGGCAAACTCTGATTTCGGCAAACCACGAACCTATACCTCATCCATCAGAACAACGAGAAAGAACATCAGGACATAATCCACTTTGATGTCAATATCAGATTAAATACAGAAATACAAATTATCTCTATCAGAATGAGAGAGCCCAGAGCATTTAATGAACGATTATCAAATAATCTTTTCCAGAAATTGAGACTCAAAGTTTTACGCGTAGAGTAAAAGTTTTTTATTCGCGGAGTATATGTTCCATAAATATGCCGCTAATACAGAAACCGTGAATACGGAATGTAATTTATATGGGATTATAGGGGATACGTTCCTAGGTGACAAAATAAAAAAACAAATATACAAAAAAATCAATTTAATTGAAGATTTTGAAAATTTTGATTAACTATCTTAAGGCTAAGGCAATGGTTTGAAGAATATTGTAATTTTCTCTTGCTTGGCAGTTTTTAAATGCTCCTTCAATTCAGACTGACACGCAGCAGTCGCATTAGCAATTTGCCTCTTAAAAATCAGACTACGTTCCAGAGACGGATCAATGTTCATAAAGAAATCGCAAAGCTCATTTGCCATTCTTAAACCCTCACTAAGATTTTTCAAATGAAATGTCCCTTTTCCAGTGCTTGTTGAAGCATCTTCTTCAATGGGCTGTGAATTTAACATTTCCTCCAAGTCGGTTTCAGTCAAATCTTCATCTTGCGATTCCTATTCCATTCGCGATTTTGGCTATGTTTGCAGTTTGAATTTAACAGCTTACTTTATTCAAAGTTGTAATAAGATGCATTTAACTTTTTTATTATTTTATTTGACGGCATTTTCAAAGGATATTGGGTTGGATACCGATTGGAATCTTTTTATTATTATGCATGTACTTATCAGATCCGCGAATAAAGAAATTCTTAGTCGTGAATATAGGAATTGGGTCGCATTTTTTAAATCCGCGAATAGTGAAAACACGAATGAAGGAAGCGTGAATAAGGAGCTTTTACTGTATACAAATTTAGACAAAAATTCTCGCATATACAAATTTAGACTAAAATATTTCGCATATGCAAATTGAGACTAAAAATTTTCGCATATACAAATTTTAATTTTATTCAAGAACAGATTTTAAGAAATTCGAATGAATCCATTTTTCTTATTCAATTCTGAAAATAGCAATTAATTTTTCTGAGGTCCTCCCATTAATTTCAACTAGCTCTCGTTGCCACGAATAACTACTTTCACCATCAGGACAAACGAAAAGAACATCACACAAGACGTAATCCCCTTTGATGTCAATATCAGATTAAAGAGAGAAATACAAATTTTCTGTATCAGAAAAACAGAGCGGAGTATTTATTGTACCATTATTAAATAATACGTTTCCAGAAATTGAGACTAAAATGTTTCGCATACATAAATTGAAACTATAAATTTTCGCTTATATAAATTTAAATTAAAATTTTTCTCATATATGTTTAGGCTAAAATTTTTCGCATGCATAAATTTAAACTAAAATTTTTCTCATATACAAATTTAGACTAAAATTTTTCGCACGCACTGGTTTTAATTTTAATTCAAGAACAGATTTAAAGAAATTCGAATGATTCAGTTCTACAAATAAAAATTAATTTTTCAGAGGTCCTCCAATTAATTTCGGAAAATTCTCGCTGCCACGAACCTGTTCCTCATCCATCAGAACAACCAGAAAGAACATCCCACAGGACATAATCCACTTTGATGTCAATATCAGATTATACATCGAAATATAAATTTTCTATATCAGAAAGACGGAGCACTGAGTATTTAGTGTACGATTATCAAATAATACATTTAGGAATTCACTGGAACTCAACTTCTAGAAATTTTAACTAAAATTTTTGGCATCCTTAAATTTTAACTAAAATTTTTTGCATACATAAATTTGATCTAAAATTTTTCGCATATATAAATTTAGACTAAAAT
>JAPMOQ010051511.1:150602-163322 GCA_026543055.1 Argiope trifasciata
ACTAAATATACAATAATGTACAATAAACTAATAATTAAGCATATAAAAATACCAAATATACAGTAATATACAATAATCCAAAAATTAATTATACTAAATATATAAAATATAGTCTAATAATAAAAATTTAAAAGTAGGAAAAATACAGGAACACAACAAGAGTATCAAAACAAGCCACCACCATCAATTGAAGAATAAAATTCCAGTACATAAACAACCAAACAAAGAAGAAAAAAATATGTGGCTGCTTGCAGTCGACTACAGTTGAAACATCAAACCAAAGTGATTAAAGCAGTAAATAAGTTTCATTTAATTCGTCTATCAAATTGATAAAATCAAACTAATTAACTGTGAGACTGTATATTTCAAGTAAACAAGTTTTTAAGCATGAAACTATGATTAAGATTTCAACGAAATTTAATTCGAACACTAATTCTTCTTAAATTCTTGGTCAGTGAGTTACAAAGTTTGAAATCTCTTAATTTGACGCAATCCTCCTACAATTGTAAAGGTGAGTGTGTGCGAGAGAGAGCGAAGAATACGGAGAGGCAGACTCATTCTATATTTAGATCTTCGTTTCTGGCAGACGAATCGATCCAGCGTTCCATTGAAGAAAGAGACCGTTTTGAACTCTTAGTTGAATGGTAAATATATTATTTAATTTGTTTGACAATTTAGAATTCGATTATTATAATTGGTTTGAGATTCTGTCGTAGTCTTATTTAATTATCAATAACAATTAAATTTTGAGAATTATTTTAGAGTCATTGAATTTAATTTCACTTTTAAGTCTAAATGTAAAATCAAATTTTTATCGTAACATGATTACAGTATAATGATTTTTATTATGAATATACAGATTAAAATTTTTATAAGAAAATATTAAGGTGTATATTCTTTAAGTAGTATATAAGTTGAAAATATGAAGTAAGTTTTAGCACTTTTCCATGAAAGACATCATATAGTGAAAATTTCCATTAGTAATAAGTGAATAATTAATAAACTTCATTCATTGGTACATTTAAATTAATAATATCTCCTTGTTTCTAGAAATATTTTTTTTTTTAAATAATAAACATTTTCAATACCTGAATGTATTACATTGTAAAGAAATATTTAATACACAGCATCAATTTTCCATGCTTTTGAAAATCTTTTTCTGTTAATGATTAAAATAAAAAAGTATTTTAAGTTATAAAAAGCAAAAGTAGTTATTGGGATTTAGGAATAAATGTCATTAGTTATGAAATTCTTTGGGTTTTTTTTCGGTATTTTAAGGGTAAAATGTAAAAACCTTAAAATAATATTATTTGATAAAAGGTATACGGATATTGCCGGATTTATAATTTTTATTTTTCTTCAGAAAAACTGAATGGCTCGGTTGGGCGGGCTTTTAGGATATAGACTAAGACTTAAAAAGATGAAACTGATTAGGATTCACAAAAAGCATTAAAGACTTGCAACCTTTATTAAAGCTTTATTTGTTGTAAACTATTTGAACTGAGTATCAAACTATTATGCCCACCTCTTCAATGTAATGTTCTACCCTTTTTTATCTCCTTCATATTGCATGCATTCTTCTTGACAGGGGTTCTTTGAAATGTTGATAGAACGCATGAAGAATATTATGTTATATCCGATTAACATTTTCTAATTTTGTAAGACTTGATAATATTGGATCAAGGTCCTTGATACCTTATTTTATATCATTCTATTAACTCTGAATTGGATTGCGATCTGGTAATTGTGCAGACGAACAAAACCAAGTAAAGATTATGATGTGCTATTCGAACTAACTAAGGGCAATACTAACTTCTTGACAGGAAGCATTGCCCTACTAAAAGTATCCTTTTAACAGAATAACAAGATGTACATGATTTGCGATAAAGTTATATGTCCTTGAGCATTCATGCATTGTTTTAGAATAATTAAAACCCAAACAGTGATAAGAAAACATTCCCCTAAATTTAATACCATTCCACCAGCTTAAATGTTGTGCCATTGTAGTTGGGGACTATACTTTAGTGCTATTTTTTCGATATTCGCACACTTCAGCATTGTTTTCTCCATATTTGTGAAGTGTAATTGAAAAAACTATTCATTGGACCATATGATCTTTTTTTCCAGTTATCTACTGTACAATTCCTGTGCTCCTTTGCGAACTGGAGACATCTGTTCTTACTCAAGGCAATTAGTAAGGGTGTTGCGATAGCGTTGGCTGGAATTGTGCCAATGTGGAGGTTGAATTCCGCCAAGGATCGCATATTAGCCATTAGAAGTAGCGTAACTTAGCCATTTGACAAAAGCGATTGTCGAATGGCTAAGTTACGCGACTTCAAACCCAAATATCACAGTTCAATATCACAAATATCACAGGCGAAGTTCCTTCTTGAATGTGGAAAACTTCCACATTGTGGCAATTCCAGCCAACGCTATTGCAATATTGGCGACCTGGGCATGATGTGGCGATACTATTGGCTTATTAAAATATTACCACAAGAGTTTTTCGCGATATTTGGTGACTTCCATCGCTGTAACAAAGAGCGAACAATTCCTTCAGAGATCTTTGCAGTTGCTACTTGATTAAGATTCACCACAATTTGTAGTTTTTATGTTGTAATAGCCGATTTTGGCAAGGCTCCGTTTTTATCCACAGTCAGTAGTCTAAGACTGCACAAGCTTGAAGTTAAGACAAGGGTTTCTGCTTAATAGTCCACCCTCTATAAGCATTAACTGCTGCATCTGTAACACTTTACAAGTGCAGCTGTTTTAAAGATATCTGATTCGGCGTCTCGAGCTTCTATCATCAATCCATTTTCAAACTCAATTAAATTAAATTTTTTGCCCATTTTTTCGTAATTAACACAATGAACGGTAATTGATGCTTCACTTGTCATGGATTCCTTTTTATAGCTACATCTTCGTCCAGTGGCAAAGTTGTGAAGCTACGGCCTCTCTGCGTATTAATGCCAGGTAGTCATAATTGATCATTTTGTATGTCCTGATCGTGATTAGTTGTGTGCCGAAAGTTTTGTTACACCTGTAAAAGGCTTGTAATTACAATTTAATAAAATAGAATTTAAATTTCTATCAAAAGATTTGCTATTCAAAATTCACTTTCCTATGCAGATGTACAAGATTCACAACCATTTTGTTTATATGCGCATTTTAGGGGGGAAAACGAAAATATGTTCTCGAAATTTTTTCACATATTCTCCAATAAAACTATTACTACCAACTCCACTGCATAAAATTGTTGATTTTTGGAGGTTGGAGATATAAAATTATGATTATTTATATGAAATATAATATATTTTTATTTTAAGTAAACACAATACAGTGGAATGGACAGTGAAATAAATTTTTATGCAATAAACAGTAAGTCTGAATATCCTTTTTTTAAATAAACTCTTTACTATGAGTGAATGCTAAATTATATGTTCCATTTACCCTTCAGTGTGTAGGATAATTGGGTGCATTCCGATGTAAATATGAATGTTGTTGTAGCTGAAATTGGTTAGTTAATAACTTAATCTGGAAAATGCAGTGTTTAGAAGAACCTCTAGAACTTGTTTATGGCTTCACATAAATTGTACATCTATTTTCCATCTCATACGACCACGAAGAAAATGATAAAGCTTGGAAATATCTCTCCCAATTACCTTAATTGACCTGTCTTTTTCAGCTGCTTTTTTAGTAATTTGGTAACTGGACGGTGTCTCATATTCAAATAGAATTTCCTATCACGAGTCGATATTTCAAACTCCGACAATGAAATCTATTTTACAATTATTCAAAAAATAATTTAACTAATCCTTAGTATTGAACAAAGCAAAATGATTCATTTGTTTTCTGCCCTTGATTTTTTTACTACACTGATTAAAATCAGGGAAGCCTAATAAATATAACAGTAAAAACAACGCAGTCTTGAAAAAGGTCAATTACTCCTACAATTTCTAATAGATAAGATTGATTTAAATTTCCTGTCTTTTTTCAATCGTATATATACTTTCGTGATTTGCATTTGAAAACGACTTTACGACAAATCCCTGAAAGGTCACGACCTTGTCAGTATTTCACCCATTGTCTCAAATGAATAGGTTCATATATATTAAATGCCATGTCAAGAGATGGTATCATTCTTTTGAAAATAGTTTTGTTTCTGTTCAATAGATTAATTGGAGCATGTTGGAGGAGGAAGATAAGAATTACGTGTCTCGAGAGAGGTTATTTAAAAGATTCATTTTTATTCTGTGATGATAATAATTCAACAGTATAAACATTTGATTCTAATTTGATCTAAAATAATAAGAAATTATAATGAAAAGTTTGGGAACTTAATCAGAGGCACTTTTTTATATAATTGAAAATATATTCTTTCGGAAATTTATTTTTGAAGAATAATAATAATTTTTATATAATTAAAAATATATTCTTTAGGAAATTTATTTTAAAAAGAATAATAATAATTTTTATACAATTAAAAATATATTCTTTCAGAAATTTATTTTTGAAGAGGAAGAATATTTTTCATATGATTAAAAATATTTATATCCAGAAATTTATTTTTGGGAAAATAATAATGCCAGTTTGGCACTTTTTATACAATTAAAAATATATTCCTCCAGAAATTTATTTTTGGAAAAATAATAATGCTAGTCAAGCACTTTGTTATATAATTAAAAATATATTATTCCAGAAATTTATTTTTGGAGAAAAAATAATGCTAGTTTGCAATTTTTTGTTATTTATATTATCTGCAGAATATTACATTGGAGAAAATTAATTGTATTTAATTAACTTATTATATTAATTATTGAATAATGCATTACTTACTTAATTCATTATATTAAATTATTTATATTTATTAATTATATGAATTCATTATATTTGTATTTTATATTATTTTTTCCATTGCATTAATTATTATAGCTTTTACATTTTAATTAAGTAATAACAATTTTATTTTATTTATTATTTACCAAATTCATTATAATAATTAAAACCTTTATGTTTATTAATTATATCAATATTTTATATTATTATTTCCATTACATTAATTATAATTTATTATAGCTTATAAAATTTAATTAAATAGTAATAATATTATTTTATTTATTGAATATAATTTTAAATTTGATCAATTTTTTGTAACGTCGTTTTAACGGGTAAGTTTGCTCGTTTTAATATTTTTGGAATATAAACATGAGGATTTGATGGCATATAAAAAATACGCATTTTCTTCCTTGACCAGTAACTTAACATGCTGGCAGGCTGTCTTACTTGAAAGGAAATAATGTTAGGAGAGGAAACACATGTATACATGAAAAAAAAGCAGAAAAGGTTTGAAAAATCAGTTATTGAAGCATAAAAAACGAAATATTTCCAAATTATTATGTATTGCCAGAAGATCGAAATTCTATTAATATCAACAAAAATGTTATTTATAAATAATAAATAGGAGCGATCTACACAAATATTATTATGAAAATTAATAGTACTGCTTTCCTGCTCATTCACTTTCATTGTAAGGAAGAGCGTTTTACAGAAAACTTTAATGGATGACGAGTTGATTACATCCAAAATTGTTCACAAAGATAAAGAATTCTGAATTTGACGATAACTCCATTAGGATTCGATTTACGACATCCGTTCTACACTTATCCTATCATAGAGTCTATAAAACTCAAGAATCAGAGTCAGAATTCAGTAATAGACGGGAATTGAGTAGAATAAGTGAATAATTGAGTTGAGCTCAAACGAGTATTTCAGACAGTTCTCTCTGAGCACTTTGTACTGTTTATAACCGATTTGCTTCTTTTATCATGCTGTTTATTGTAAATGTATAGTAAACACTTTATTAGTGTTTAGCTGTGAATTCATGCTTTAGTGTAGAATCAAGATATTATTTATTAATTAATTTGTTGGATTTGAAAGATTGTGGGAAATTCAACTATGGGTTGTCTGAAATATTGTCAGCATTTACGGTGAGAATATAAATAATTTAAATGTTTACAAAAAGGAGTGAGATGGGGAAAGTGGAAGAGTACAACAAAAAGTAATAGAGAGATTCAAAATAAAATTAATATGAAAGACCTAAATGACAAAATATTGGAAATCAAGAGACTGTGCAATTTTGTTCATGTTACTGCCAAATACTGTCCGTATTTTTTCGCACAGCCATTTTATTAATATTGCCTCATTGAAACAAATCATTGTACAGTCTGCATAGCAGAATGGTTATGACGCTGAACTCATAGTCAGGAGATCATGTGTTCGAATAACAGTAGGCTTAAAAATTGTTTACGTATTTTCCCTTTATTTCGTGTTCCAGAAGATTCTGGACCTTTCTTTCATTTACCAGATTAGTGCTTTGGGTTTTTCTTACTGTATTTAGAAATGTATTCTGGAACTTTTTCTGTTTGTTCTGAAGATCTCTCAGTCACAGTGTTCTTAGTTCAGATCTGAGTTAATAAACTCATTCAACTCTACTACCTGTGCCTTCTTGAGTTTTATTTACTTGACAATATATAATTGTTGACAAATGAAGAGAAAAAAGAAAAATTTGATATAGTTATATATTTTTATAACTTATAGTCAATCAATAAAATTTTTATCATACTTACCTAAATTTTTTCATAATTGAATAGTTCAATTATTTCTTTTTCAATTATTTTTTTAGTCTTTACCATTTTCCCATTCATAATGCCATTTATTGTGTGCTTTAATGACTGAACTGAAGTTATCATGAAGAGTTTTAAAGGCTAATAGGAAACACCATATACGCATAAAAAAGACTGCTTTTGAAGCTAATGATTCAGATCTATACAATTCAGAGCTTTCCTTCACTCTTATTTGTACAAGAGTATTTTCAAGGTACAATTACCAAAAGAACTTAAGCATGATCATCATTAGACGTACGGAAACACAATAAGTAACCTGAAGAAGCTTAGAGCTTGTTAAGGAAAAAGACTTAGGTATTGATTTCTGAATTCTCTTTCTTTGCTCGCGGTGTAGAGTAACAAGACAGAAATCTATCAAGTAGAATTGTTTTGTCTTTGAGTCAATATGATTGTCCGAAATATATAATGATTCTGAGTCAAACTACAATGAAAAGATTATTGAATGAATAATGTAATTTTAATCGTCGAAAAGTTTGTTTGCGAGATTTTGGCGATTCTCAACATTTTAGACTTCCTTGAGTCAAATTTTTTAAAAATCAGCTTGAGTGTTCTTGAAACGAGTAAGTTCTGATAAATCTTGTGTATTATTAGCTTTATGTCAATGGGTTACTTGAAGGCGATCTAGAACGATATTTTGTCGATTTTTTTTACTGCTAGAATGCTATTAATACATAAGTATAAAAAAAATCCAAATGCAGATTTTGGGAGCCTTTTTTTCAATGTTCCAAGTCGAGAAAATGCTAAACTTCGTTTTGTTACACAGCTCAAATAACTCAAAATTATCAAAAAAAATCCATAATTTAAAAGCAGTTTTTAATTTATTGCATTTGCATGCAAACACTTTTGACGGATTTAGTTCCAAAGTTGATAGATGTTATTACAACATGTAATTTTGCTTCACAGCTCGAGTAGTGTCTGTGTAAGAAAAATCGTTTTATTGTATTCGTTTTCTGTATGGGATCCTGCCCGGGATCCGTGTCATTAAATTCAGAACTTGGGACCATTTGGCGAGGAAATTGGTGAATAAATGGATAATGCTCCAACTTCCAGTATTTTATCGATCCGTCCAATAGAAACAATTGGCCTAGAAGATTCTTGCTCCATTTCCCCGGAACTATAAAAGGCTGGCACTCTCAAGCTGCGAGTGTGTGTCATGGTGAATTGTAACTGAACTGGCCGCCAACTATCGAGTTTTCGGGAGAAAAGTGAAGCAACAGCGGAGTGTCAGCATTTGGTGGATTTATTGATGAACTAAGCTGTAAGCATCGAATCCTGTTGTCTACTGTGGAGGCAGCTGTGTCATGTGTAAAATCAGTTTTGTGAAGTAGTGAGTCGTCAGGTAAGAGAGAAGAGACAGAGGAAAGTTTCAGCCTTCTAGAGAGACCGTAGAGCAAAGGTCCGAGGATACCCTCTCCTGCTGAATTCTGTCTGGCCGCTTTGTGTGCTGGCGACGTTTACTACCAGGTTTCTACTTGTGGACTACTGTCTGTTATAGAGTACTGCTGTGTGTTCTTTTCGACACTACATATTTGCCGTCTTTGTGCTGTCCTGTCTTCGTGTAAATAAACTTCGTCATTGTTTTCTACTGTGGTCTACTGATTGTGTTTTCCACACCATACAGCCAATACAAAACGAATCCAATGGAGATTCGTAATGATATATACAATTTAAAGGTTAAAGTTGCGTACCAAATTTTATACATCTAGCTCCCTTCGCTTTAAAGTTATCATGTTTACTTATGCTGAGCAGGTTTTCAACAAAAATAAGAAAGCATTATTTTTGTCATATTTATATATTTTGGACGAAAACTATCTTCTTTGTCAGGGACACATTTTTATATTCTTGTATATAAAGTATAGAGAAAATATTGTGAACGACAAAAAATTCGAACGCAAAATTTTGATAAATCTGCAATTTCAGACCTTCTAGAAGCATGAAGAAATACATTTTCGCCATTGTATCAGTTTGTCATTGAACATGGTAATTAAAAATGATTTACCACAGTGGAAAGTATACGGTATATGGAATTCCCACCAAGTTTATAAATTTCTACAACCTATTTTGGACGAAATCTCTTCATAGGAAATCAGTTTGCCTGATGTATTGTTGGAGTACAGGTGAATTTGACATCTTCAAAACGCCAACAGTAAAATTGATAGTATTCAGTACCCAAGTTTAGTTCCTGAAATATAGATATTTATCAAAATTTGAACCAGATTGGTCCGATAGCTAACCATTTGTTGGTCTATACTTCCTTACGTATAACTCATAATCTCAATGATTTAAATCAATGAAATTAGATACATTATCTTATAACTACGATTATAGATTTATATCAAATTTTGGTTTCAATTGACCGGCAAAAAATTGTTTAGAATACATATTTCCATCATTGATTCAATAAAAATGCTAGATTGTATTTAGATATTAGCAAAGACATATTTATAACTATGATTCGCCAGTGTTATACAAAGTATTCGCAGCATTATTAGACACTTCATGGTGTTCATCTATTTGGTCGTTTTTTCTTCAATTCATAATGGCTATATATTGGTCAATCCAGACTAAATTATGCAACTTTATGTGTCAGAAATTATGAACATAATTGCTTTGCATTTCAGAGATAAAAGTCAGATATACTTGTATAGTTTTTATTCATACGACTTCGATATTTACATGAATACATTTTATTTATTTTGAAGCTGATACACGACACGTTGCTGCCACCAAACAAATAATATTAAGTTGAATCAATTAATAATTTGCCCAAGTTTTATCGAAATGGGATACGACAGTTCATAAAATACGAATAAATATCCTTATATATTAGATTTGTGTGTTGTTTTAGAATTGTAAAGCTTGGTGTTCTTTCAGAATGGTAATGAAGAAAACTATTTATTGTATCTCTTGATTCGTTTAATATTCGTTGGGAATTCTCAAGTTTAATTTTAGAAAATGTGATTAAAATATTTTCTTTTAAAATTAATAAACATAGAAAATATATTTATACCATAACATTGTTAATATAGTTGGAAAGGTAATTTTTTGGTGCAAAATTATTTGTACTACAATATTTTTGATAGTTATTGCAAAAAACGTTAAAATTTATTTAAAATTTAAAAAACCTAGGATTGGTTACCCCAAAACTTTCTCGCTTAATATGTAATAAAATTGTTACCTATGAGAACGACTTGCATGACATATAGTTACAAAATATTAACCATTAACTTGGAATTAACATTAATACAGAATCTATTGTGTCCTAGACTAGCTATTTGGAGATTTATCCTTGATAAATAGATGTGGTTGAGATAAATAGATGTGGTTGAGATAAATAGATGTGTGTTAATAGATTTGTTGATAAATAGATATGTGCGAGAATTTTAATTTTTTTGTTTCAGATAATTGTGTTATGCCTATGACCATAGTGTAAGTGCGAGTAACAAGTATTCAAACTTTTATCATGTTCAGATGAGCGGCGCGGCCTCTCTTAATAGACATACAGACAAACATTCATTTTTATTTATATAGATTTTACTTCTTTTATATTATTGGGATATTTTTGCATTTTATCCCAATATTATATTTTTACTATCCTAATGAGATATTTTTATATGTTATTCCATTTTTTTAAAATTATTTTATAGATTATCCATCCATTCATAATGACTATTCATTGGTCAATCCATCCTGAATTCATTTATAACTTTAATTTTATTCACTTAGTCAGGGAAAAAATACAATCAACTTTTGCCTATTTTATACCTATGTGACTTCAGTGATAAATTTATTTTGCTACTTGCGAAATAAAATAATAGGATTGTTCTGATCCTCAGAAAGTAAAAAGAAACGATTTAAAGAACGATTCGCACCGTCATCTGAATTTCAAGCAAAATGCTCTTTTGATCCCGATTCACTCCAAATGATTCACAAGTCAAAGCAATTTTTTTTTCTTTTACTCTCATTGTGTTCTAATGTTACTTGCTTCGTGATCAAACCCGTGAAGGAAACTTATCTTTCATTGTTCATCCCAATATGGTAATTTGACTCGTTCTCGCGACTCATCTGAATTGGTAATTGGCGAGAGACGGACGACAATTACCTTGTAAAACACTCCGCCAAGAAAAATCGAGGTACTTGATAATCCACGAGGTGACGACAGATCGCACATGAGCGGCGTAGTTGAAAATAATGGGTCTTTGGAATGCAGTTTATTGGCAAACCCTTTTGAATATGATGAATGACATTAGAATGGCATTAAACGTTGATCATCTGAGTCATTCAGTTCTTGACCTTGATTGTCCAACCTGTTATTAACTTGTTAGAGTTGGAAATTTTGTAGCGTTCTTGAAGCAAGGATTGCATGTTAATGGATGTCACCTAATGGTTCTTTTATCTTAAATTTGATATTAATGGATCTTAAACATACAATTGACATTTTATTGATGCCTTTGAATATTAATTTTGATGGAAGTAAATTAGTCAAAAGAAATAAATTATTTGACTTTTCTTTTATGACGTGCTACGTTTCCTTAAAAAATAAAATTGAATAATGTATGATAATACGATTATGTGCGGTAAGCTTTCAATTTGTGGTCAATTTCCTACTTTAATTTTGCTGGTAATGTTGTAAAAGTTAGTTTGTTAAGTTAGATCGTCTGTTTTAGAGTAAAGACAGACTTATTTTGAGACTGACTTTTTAATTTTAAGTCAGAATTAGATGGCTAGTCGATATTTGAACCGGCATCCTATTTCAATCTTCAATTTTACATGTTTGCCACATTACAAATTTAATGATCACAAGGTAATGGCGAATGACATATGTTTTATAAAATAGAATCTTAGAAATTCCAGTTCCGAAGTTGAATCCTCACCAAAGCCACATCATTACTGCATAGAAGGAATAGTAATGGGGAGTTTAAAGTAGTCCGATGGCCTAGTGGTAATAGTTTAGGTTTCGTGTTGAAATTGTAATTTAATTATATTTTTGTTTTCAATATCACTTTTCATTGACAAGTGATATTGATCACTTGTCAGTGGCCAGTTATTTAGTTATTGATCAGTGGCCAGTGATCAGTATCACTGGCCACTGATCGCTGCCAGCGATTTTAAGCCTAAATTAGCGTCATTTGTTTTTCAGTTGCACCAGCTAGGGTTATGAGTACGACTTAGCTACATCATGCTTCAGATTCTCTTCCACAACCCCTTTTTATAGGGGACACATTCACACTACTCACAGATAGAACACATAATAATAACCCTGCCCGAACTTGGACTCGAACCCGCGACGCCCAGAATACAAGGAATGCTACCCCTAAGCTAGGACGCCGGCTCTTTAATTATAGATTCGTTATACATGTAATCTTGACTCATGATAGGATCACGATGATTTGATTTGGAAAATCAAATGTCCTTCCACTGATGTGACATGGGAGATTATAATGTGTCTGGGGGGATGCTGTTTGAGCATTATTACCTCTTGATGATCATGATTACCATGACTAAAGCGCGAAGCTATCTCAAAACTGGATATTAAATTAAAATTTAAAGCCTTTTTAAAAAGTTATTTTCAAGTAAAAGTTATCATATTAATTATAATAAAAACCATAAAGAGTCAAATAACAAAGCACAAATTTTTTTAATATCGAAAATGTAGCAGGCGTTTTAACGACAAAATTAATTTTTTAGAATTGTTTCACAATCATATTTTTACTGTAAACGTATTGATATTAAATTAAATAACTCTGAAATATCGTTTTTTCCAACTGATATTTCATGATTAATAAAGTAATTTTTTATTTTATAATGGCCAGCATTTAAAAAAAAGTTAAATTTAGATTTTTTTATTTGACAAAAAATGCAATAACTATCGAAATTTGATAGCTGTCGATAGACTAACAACCAAGAATTTCGGAAGAACTGTTCTTTTATTTAGGATCAAATTTCTTTTCCATATTTTTGTTTAGATAGCATCTTTTATTTTAGTTGGGTTTTATCCTTGCTTAGTCATGCTATTATTAAAGAGGAAATTGTTTTG
>JAPMOQ010051511.1:172383-186151 GCA_026543055.1 Argiope trifasciata
AAAAATGTTAAATTCACACTAAATGTTAATATTTCCCCATTATTAACTATTATACATCAATGTCAATGTCTCTTCCTGAACGTTAATTTGAGAATAAGCGAGATAATTTGGGGGAAAAAACCCCTCTACCTGATTTTTTTCTTTCAAGGACTTTTCTCGGCAGTATTTTTGGTTTGAAGATCTCTTGATTTACTCTTCGATAATTCTCAGTTAATTTTCATAACGCACTATATTTAATTGCATACAAATTATTATCAAATCAAAATAAAAGATCAGTTTGGTCATTTGAATTCCACATCTGCTGTTTTATGCGAAAGCAACTACTGCAAGCAAGCCATAAAATTCAACTATCACAACCACAGTATTATATTCAGTAAGATAATTTACCTAGAAAATTACACACTGTCTGAATTAATTTTATTCACTCAAGATGACGGACTTAGCTCACCTAAATAGCCACAGTCAAAGGCACAAGTAACAACCTGTTGCATCCACACTTCGTAATAAATGGCTATGTAGAAAGATAATGCTTTAGGGCTCTACCTTCAGGGACAGTTATTACTAATGGTCTTTGGTATAATCACAACAATGTATTGTTTGTATAAGATGGGGATGTACCCAGTCCATTTATATGTACCAGTGTGTGATTAATATAATTACCTCGTTGGATTCTAGAGTTTGCTTTTTTACGCGTCTACGTGTCTGGTCGTCTTTCTGGAAGTGTTGTTTTTGATGAGGTGATTTAATTCCTTTCAGACGAAACGAATCTAGACATTTGCTAATTAATTTGATAGTTTGTATATTTTGTTAGAGCTTGAAGCTGTTGTAATATAAGTAAAGGAAGGATGTGAATTATAGAAAAAAAAAGGGTACTTTTCCGTTAACAAGGCACAAATGTCGCCAATGTGGATCATATGCGAGGCCAGTCGCCAACCAAAACAAATGATAAAATAGGCAGAATTTTACATTATTTGGCGATTTCTCGCTGCTTCGGGCTAAAGAAAAAGTACTGAAAAAAATATACAAAAAAAATTGCTAATATTTACTGAGGTAGTTTGGTTTCTTCTTAAAGAAAAGGCATATTCACAGACATTGGATAATCAATTTTGCTGCTTGTATGTTTATTAAACCTAAAGTTACATATGAAAATATTTAGCATATTTAATGACATCTGATTTATCTATTACTAGCTGCCTTTGGCGACCAGCTGGTTCGCCAATCTTACTGTGTTTAAAATTATCAGTTAAATACTTTATGTAACGTCGTTATTAATTAAATACTTTATGTGACTTGTCATTGTCAATTAAATACTTTATGTGACTTGTCATTGCCAATTAAATACTTTATGTGACTTTTCATTGTCAATTAAATACTTTATGTGACTTGTCTTTTACCAGTTACTTCATCAAAATATTTTTTAGGTTCAAATTCAAAATATATAATTCACTCATCAATTTATGAAGGTCTTAAGCACGTAATGCACTGTATTCCTCTCTAATTATCTGATCAGCTCTTTCAAAATTTCAACTTTAAATTAAAGTGGAAATGATTAAACTGCAAATTGATATAAAAACATTTTTTTTCCGTAATCAAGCATTTTTTTAAGTATAATTGAATTGAATCATAATTTTTACTGGTGAATAATTACAACAATTTATATAATGTTTCAGGAAGATACAACAAAAAAAAATAGATTCACCATAAAATTCATGTTTTAGTTTTACTTTCAAAAAGATTTGAAGAATTCGCATAATAATATTTTATTTTGTTTTGATCAACAAACATAATAAAAAAATTTTTTAAGTCTAAATTTTATACATTTTTAGCTAGAAGGAATCACATTCTACGAAATATTCCTGACACTTCAACTTTCAAATAAATAAATAAGGTTTCTATCTTCTGCTATCAAATTTGATCCAATTCTGAAGTAAGTTATGAATAGAAATGTTTGGAACATTCAACATTCATTCTAAGGCCAATTGCTGATTTATTTAATTAATAATATTGTAAAAGGTAAAGGGAATTTTCTTTTTAGAAAAAACACATCTCCTATTTATTTGATTTCATGTATCATGCGATTAATAACATCCTAAAATCGAAATTTTGTTTAGACCTATTTTCCTCCTAGTCATTAAAGCCAAAATTTGGCACAGAACTACAATTGTAATCACAAAATCACAAATCAAATTTGATTATTTAAACCATTGCGTTTTTGAACGATCGTGCTTGATCATTCTTTTACTAATACAGACCAACAAAATTTCAACCCCTAATTTTATTTGTCTCAAAATTTAATATGTACCTATAGTTTAGATGCTAAATCTGTGTATTGAATTTTAGCCATCTAGCTCCCTATGATTTAATTGTTGCGTTAATTTTAACAAACATAAAGTACAACAGTTATCAATTATCAATCTTTGGTGTGGATTTTTACTAATCTCTGCTGTACAATTAAAAGTATCTGAAAAGCGAATTTTTGTCTGGAAGTATTTTCTTCCAATCGATTAAAATTAAAATATGACCCAGAACTACCGTTGAGTTGCTTTGGGTGAAAATTTAATTTTATCCCAAACCAAATAAATTATATAATCCCATACCAAATTTGACCTATCATTACGCTTTTGAGTTATAGCGTTTAATATATACTTCTGCAAGTATAGTTGTGGCGGTTTGTATTATGGTGTCGCGCTAATGTGGATATTGAAGGATAGAACTCGCGACATATCTGCTAGACAAAAGTGATCACCAATGTTTAGGTGCTGTTACTGACTTATTAAGATACCACCATAATACTCCCCCACCAGTGAGTCTCAGAGAGACAACTCGCTGTTGGGGGAGTAATGTTGCGTCAAACTTTATGGCGAGCAAAGTCTGTTTCGGTAGCTCCAAACGTTATGGCTAGCGGATAGCGTTTTAGTAGCGCCAAGCGTTATTGCGAGTGAAGAGAGTGTTTCGGTAGGGCCAAGCATTATGGAGAGAGAAGCGTGTTCATTATCAGGGGATAACCAATGTGACGGGTTGTATTATGGTGTCGCGCTAATGTGGATATTGAAGGATAGAACTAGCGACATATCCGCTAGACAAAAGTGATGACCAATGTTTAATGACTGTTACTGGATAAAATTTGATATGTATCTTCAATATCGATGTTAAATTTGTGTACCTAATTATATCTACCTAGTTCTTTTCGTTTTGTTGTTCTCTTGTAAACTTATATTTGAACAGCTGAACAGACAGACTTCCTGTGAATTAATTTTGCTCAAAATTTGATGAAAATGTATGAATTTAACGTAAAAAAAACCTGATTTCATCGGTCTTGCTGAAAGCGTTTTTGATTGATTTTTGTCATCGATAGACAGTCAGATATTTTTTAATGTATTTCCCGAACCTAGGGAAGTTCGAACTGCAGAGATTTGTCCAGGATTTTATCTAAACTCCTGTAAAAAATTTCCCAATGAAACTTTAGCTTTAGTAAATGTTTCAACTGATTTCAAAGAAATTAAATTTGTTTCTATTTAAAAATAAAGGATGATATATTAAATATATATATAAATCTAATTGTAATATATTATTGTATATATTATATCGCATATATTATTATATTAAAATATATTATTATATATATTATATTGAATATATTATTATATTATAATATATTATTGTATTGAATCTATATAAATCTAATTGTAATCTATAAAAATATATAAATCTAAATTATAAACAATAAAAATATTAAAAAATCCATATAGTAATATATAAATTTTATGTGATATATAGTAAATTTATAATTTATAAAAACCTTATAATAAGAAATCATTTAAGTTACAAAATTGTACAACAAGACTACGACTAAAGTGAGGATAACCGCATCATGATCTTGAAATCTAGAGTAGGAGTAATTGGCGAATTTTCTATGGAAATTTAGAGCCTGTCATTGGGTTGCGTTAGTTTCCTAATTCTTTTAAATGAGATAACATTAACTTGATTCTTGAACTTAATACTAATTTAATGTAAATTCTTCAGTCAATTTCCAACCTTTTTTTTGGTGCATTAATTCTACATTCAACATTCCTAAGCAAAAAAAAAAAAAAAAAAAAAAAATGACCGAAAGAAAATTTTCTACCTAAGATACTTGGTGGAAATAATTTAAACAATAAGGCAATATTTATGTTAAAAAAGCATGTTTCTAAATCTTGAAACTCATTAAATTGCTAATCAGATGAAGCTTATAAAATAAGAAAAATATAGCCTACCTACATTCTTAATGAGAAAAGTTTGCTGTAAATGAAAAATTATTTCCTTTTAGATATAAATCTTATTTTTAAGTTAAATTGAGGATTACAGAGCATAAATTCACAGCGGGCAGACGAATGGAATGACATTTAAGTTGAAAATCCATGCAAATGTGAAACTATCTGAACCAAGACCATAAGTTTTAAGATCACTGAGCTTACATGCAATGCTCATTTTCTGTTCTTTAATATGTTACTTCTGAAGTCATCTATATAAATAAAAATGAATGTTTTTCTGTATGATTCTTATGCCTCCCTAAACTGTTCTTCCGATTGCGATGAAACTTGGTCAGATTATTGTTTGCGCATATGGGATGTTTATAGGGATAATACAATGATCTAAAATTTAGAAAGAGGTTGGAATCTTTCCATTTTAAACCATTGCAAAATAATAAGAAAAACTCCCTAGCCAGCAATAATATGGATATGAGAGCATTCGGTTCACAATAAAACTTAAAAAAAAAGCTTCAAAACAAACTTCAGATCAGATGAAAACTGAGATTTTGCTAAATGACTAAGAAAATAAATTTTCGTTTAGTAATTTTTTTTACAAGAGTAAGATATCCATTAAAAAAACAAAGATTTATAAACTTAAATAATTAAGAAATTGATGAAATTTTTCTGAAAACAACACTAACATCAATTTTTATATATTTTTTTTTCATGTTAAATCATTGTAAAATAATAAGAAAGACTTCTAACCCAGTAAAAATACGAATATTAGAGCAATTGGTCCACAACAAAAATTTAAAATTCATTAGCTGATGGTAAAATTTCATTTAAAAATTTTTTACCAGAGTAAGATATCCATTAAAAAACAACAAAGATTTAAATAATTAAGAAATTGATAAAACTTTTCAGAAAACAACACTAAACTCAACTTTAATTTCTTGTTTCCTTCATTGAATAAAAGAAGAAAAATACTTTCATATTCAACAGAAGCAAGATAGCTATTAATATGTTAATAGACTCATTAGTTTAATAATTAATTTTCTAACAATACAAAATGAAGCAATGGTATATAAGCAAAACCATTAATAAATAATCTAGAACTGCCACCTTCACTTTAGATCTCCAGTTACAATTCATTCAAAGAATTTAAAGAGTCTTTTAAATTACCCTTATTTTCATCCTGTAACGTGTTGTGTATATGTTGACCAACCCATTGATTAATATCAGACCTAGAAATTTAAATCCTGTAGTCATTCATCAAGAGCTCTTAATTTCGGCTTTTCTGGGTAGGAAAGGTCATTTGTTTAGTAACTAAAACCCTTGCTTTGCCATGGCAAACATGAGAGGAGGATTTATAAATTAAATTGGCGAGTTCTAATGGCAGCCCCAAAGCAAATAATCTGTGATGTTGGCTTTGGTAATTGTTTTGTTTGATGGATTCGCGGGTTATTATTTGCGAAGCGTTGAACTACTTTCTATTTTTCGACCATCCATCAAGTGAAGTTTCTTGTCTATGTCGATAAGAGTATTTTGGATACAGATTATCTTTGTAACAGAAAAGCCAAATTGCTATAAGTAAAACTTTTATTTTTTCGTGATTCATCATTCTAGACGTTATTCATTTTCCCACTGGTATTAATTTTTTTAAATATAGTTAATACAAGATGTATTAGCCTGTTCATTACTATTAGAGCTTATTTTAAGGTAAGAAATTTGAAAAAAATATTTGTCCAATAAGGAAGGTTGTTTGAATTTTGAGGAAAAGAACTTAATGTAGTAGCAAAAGACTTTTAAAAAGTAGAAGATAATTGTTTTCATCAATTATAATTTGAGTTAAAATTATTTTGATTTTTATTTAAAAAGTGGAGAATATATTATTAGATAAAATAGCTATTTCTGAATAATTATTCTTTTTCCGAGTTAGTTTCTTCCTTAGTTTTTTTAAAAGTTTAACTCGACTTATTAGAAATAGCTTATATTAAAAAAAGATTGATAAATTTTTTATTAATTCTTAAACACTTCTTTCCCCAAATATTTGCTATAGTTATAAAATAAAAGTAACTATATGGCTGTATACAGTTACTTTTATTTTATAAATGTAGTTCAATCAGCTTGAAAAAGGGGGAAAAAATTAAAAAGTTACTGTAACGGTAGCGTAACGAGGTTAATTGGCGCCCGAATCATAATATGAGTATTTGTCTGTCAAATAGTCAAGAGTGATTTAGCAAAAATAAAAATGTCAGTGTCCGTTGCTATCTTTTCATCGTATTGCCATGTTTGATTTTAAAAAATAACACAAAAACTCTTTGATGTATATATTATTAGCCATAGAGAATATATTATTTGAAATGGGAAATATGTTATTATATAAATTAACTATCGCTGAATAATTTTTGTTTTAAAAATCTCCCTTGGTTTTTTTAAATGTTTAACTTGACTTATATGAAATAGCTTATATTAAAAAAAATATTGATAAATTTCGCTTTTCCAATTAATTCCCCAAACTTTTGCTATACATATAGTTACTTTTATTTTATAAATGTAGTTCAATCAGCTTGAAAAGTTTAAAAAAAGTAACTGTAACGGTGGCGTAACGAGGTTAATTGACGCCCGAAGCATAATATGAGTGTTTCGCTATCAAATGGTCAATGGTGATTTAGCAGGAATAAAGGTTTCTGTGTGCGTTGCTATCTTTTCATCATATTGCCATATTTGATTTTTAAAAATAGCACGAAAACTTTAATGTTTCTTCACCATAATACTTCTAAGTCTATCACCAAGGGTATATTTCCCCCTTTTTTTGCTTACCTGTCACTGCGTCACTGTTGAATATAGTAGTATTTATTCCCCCCCCCTTTTTTTTTGAAAAATGTTCAATTATGATCAGTAGGTTTTTGATTTTTTCTTTTGTACTTTATGAATCTGTTTTTTGTAATTCAATCTAATAACTTTTCCATTGAGTAAAAATCATGTCAGTATTTTAGCCCAGTCAGTATTTTTTATTTTTATTTCTGTTCTAGAATGTTTTTAATTAAATTTCAGAAAATCTAATGACTGGTTAGATCTGAATCCAAAAAAAAGTTATTTTTATTTTAAGAGATACTGAAACTCAAAATTTGAAATCAAATGCCCTAAAATTAAAAATGCCCAACTTCTAACGAAAATTCTATGACTAATTTAATTTACTGAAAAACAAATTTCTCTTAAATTTTTATCTCTGTCACCCTGTGTTAAATAGGGACAGAAATCACGATCCCATTAGCAGTTGATTAATTCCATCGCGATAAAAAAATTTAAAAGACTAAGCGGTACGAACTAATGATGCATAAAATTCTGGATTAATTTGTAATAAATTAAAGATATCAATTTAAATAGTTTCATTGCAAGCATGAACGAAATATTTTAAATCAGGGTTATTTTTCTTGAAAAATTGATTTCTTTTATTGTCTTGTTAGAAAGTGCTGATTAGCCAGGGTTGTGTTGTTTGTGCGATTGCAATTTTGCAAGCTATCACAAGATACATCACATTGAAGATCATATATTTTGTTTAGTGCATTTGAAAGAAGAAATAAGTTTCAAAATCAAATTCTGAAGTTGTAGATCTTTCCAGTGGTAAAAGCTGCCAACGATTTTTCCAATGTAGCCTTAAAAGTCTTACATTATTTTGCATAGAACGCCTTTGAGCCTAACTTAAATTTTACCTTTTTCTAATAAAGTTTTTAGTAATTTGATCATAGCGCAATAAAAGTAATAATAAGGTTTAATAAACTGATATAAAGTTTTTAAAAGAGAAATGATTAATTTTTAGTTAAAT
Source organism: Argiope trifasciata (assembly GCA_026543055.1). NCBI lineage: Eukaryota > Metazoa > Arthropoda > Arachnida > Araneae > Araneidae > Argiope > Argiope trifasciata. The sequence goes on from JAPMOQ010051511.1 coordinate 180,442, forward strand.
AAAAATAAAATCTTAGGCTAAATATTTTCGTTTTTTTTTTCTGTTCGTTATAAATCTCTTTTTATAACATATCTTTAATTAATTTCGGCAAAGCAATTAAAAAATTAGAAAAACAGTGTCATTAAAATAAACATACATACATGAATTTTTCTTGTATATTTTTTTGTAAAAATGTCGCTTAGTCTCACTGCAAATTTCTACGAAACATTTTAAATCACAATTAGTTTCTTTAATAAATTCTACTCCTAGATCACGAATTAAATACACTTTCTTGGTTTTAAAATAGTTGTTTCGCATTGAAGATCGTTTATTTTGTTTCTTATATTCGAAAGAAGGAATAGCATTCAGAACCAAATTCTGGAATTACAGATTTATCCAATGAAACTTACATCTAATATCGGTTATATAATGTAGTCTTCGAAGTGCAGTAATCTATGAGTATTATATATTGTATAGCAATCTTTTTCAGCATAATTTAAAATTCTCCCCTTTCTAATTAAGTTTTAATAATTTGATTATTGTGCAAAAAATGATAATAGCGTTTATGAACTAATGTAGCGAAGTTTTTAAAAGAGAAAATATCAATTTTTATTTAAATAAAAATAAAATTTAAAAAAATTTAGCATTTTTTTCTTGTTTTTATTATAAAGTTTTCATAACGTTTCTTTACTTAACTTCAATTGAACAATAAAAAATATCATAAAAACTTTGGCATTAAAATAAATGTACAAACAAGGATATTATTTTCGAATTTTTTATGAAAATTTCACTTTTGTAATATTTTAATTAATATTTTTACAGTCATATTGTAATATTTTATCAATAATTATAACTTTTTTTATTATATTGTAATATTTTTATAAATAATTATAATTTTTATTATTACATTGTAAAATTTTTAGTTACTATTTTTATCAATAATTATAATTTTTATTGTTTCATTGTAATATTTTTATCCATAATTTAGTTTTTTTATTGTTACATTGTGATATTTTTTAATTAATATTTTTTCAATAATTATAGCTTTTATTATTATAATGTAACGCTTTTTCATTAATATTTTTTTTCAATGATTATATTTTATATTCCAGATTTGCTCTCATGTGAAAAAAGCTAAAAACATCGTCTCTAGAATATGTGAAAATAAAAGAATTTTGTACAGACTGCGCATAAAAATTTGGTCAAATCACAAAGAGGGCATCAAAACTATTTTAGATGAAATTCAAATAATTTTAATTATCATTCTTCTTATGTATTTGAGTGATTCATGAACAAATTTCTGACCAAGAAGTGTTCGAAAAAAAAAAAAAAACTCTTTCAGAATTACAACAGAAACAGCTTTCCTTAATGCAAGTTTCGAAATAATAATTAAAAAAAACAACTGTGATTTCATTTAATGGCATAGAAGATAAGTTGATCTCAATTTGCAGCTTTTTATTATTCATAAAAATAGTCTTCATATTTTTATATAGATTGATTTCCTATTTTAAAATATATTGTGATATAGGATGAGAAAGTTTTTCATTTTGTCCCAGAAATGTTTTTAAAAAATTAAGACAACGAGGAAATGGATTTTCGCATTTTGGAATACCAGAATCATCTAAATATAATATATATTATTACTACATATTTTTCTGTGGACCACCGTGAGTATAAAGTATAAATTATTTTACGGATATAAGCTATTATTTTATTTATATAAACAATTAATTAAAAATTAATTATTTCTTTTATAATATTTAGTTAAAATAATTATTTAGATCAAATGTCTTGTTTCTAAAAATTAAATGAAATAACAAAACAATGGTTATGTTTATGAAAGGCATATTCTACGTTTAAATTCATTAGTAATAATGTTGTCTTAGAATTGTTTTGATATTCTTAACTTATTTTTGAAAAATAAATAAATATTTTTAATGAAGTTTTTTTTTGGGGGGGATGGAATCTCCTCCGCAGAATAATTACTGCATTGCCTGCTTTCAAACGTCTTTAATTAAAGAGATAAAAATAAACGATTTGATCAAATAATTTTGATTTTAATTTAATAATAACGAGCTGATTTAATTAAATAATTTTAATTAAAATAGTTTGAAACCATATCTTAAACAACAACTTATAATTTTTTAATTTATTTTTGGTGACCGAAATCTTAATTCGTGATGGGAATCAATAATTTAATGGTTATTCTCATATTAAGTTATATGAAAATTAACTTTTTGTTTTTGTTTTGAATAGTGGCTGTGTTGCCATTATTTTTAATAAAAATATCAATTAAGCTTAAAATAAATACCCTGTTTCTCTGAAAATATAGTATACATTTAACAAACTTTAAATATTAATTAATAAATTAAATAATTCTGAAATCATATACCCGTGGTGCAATCGGGGCAATTGTTAATTAACATGTATTGGCTAAGGGCATTTTATTAAATCTAAGCAGTTTTGAAATGAGAAGATATATCGATGTCGTGGTTATTTGTAATGCTATTTTATTGTGTAGGGGTTATTTTATATTAAATATAATAACTTCCACTGAATTTATTATAAGAGCAATTTTGCTGGAAATATAAGAATCTTTTTATTTCACAGAATTAAATTCTTCTTAGTGGTAACACTTCTTTTCGTAACACTATGCGTCTCAGCATGACCTTAGAATTTCATAATACAACCGAAACCGTTTTCAAAAGTCATTTAAATAATTTTAATGACTTAATTTCTCCATTTTACCTTGCTATAACCTAATTAAGATATACCTTACTTTTATCTTAATTTTCCACGTCATTTTAATCCTACATGTTCTTTCAAATGAGAATAAAAAAAAAAAGAAGATAATTATGCTGGGGCGATATTGTGCTCATAATTATTTTAAGATTACTAAGATTTTTTCTGCAACTCGAAAACTGAAATTCCACAAAATGTTTGAAAAATAAAGATTCTGGTTTTTATACTTGGAAGTTTTTGCTAAAAAGTAAAAATTATAGTTTTGATACTTGGAATGTTTTTACTAAAAAATAAAATTTCTGATTTTGATACTTGGAATATTTTTACCAAAAATTAAAGTTTGTGGCTTTGATACTTGTTATGTATTTTACAAAAAGGTAAAATTTATGGTTTTGATACTTGGTATGTTTCTAGCAAAAAATGTGTTCATTTATTTATTTATATTAACTAATTATATAAATAAAGTGTTTTTAATAAAGGTACAAAAACACTGAATATTAGCTTTAGAAACTAATGATATTAACAACAGTTTATAAAAATTATTGAAGCATAAGAATAGTAAGTTAAGCCTAAAATAAAATAGAATTGAAAATCTTTCTAATTTCAAAGGAATTGCTGTACTGGTGAGAGTGTCTCAACCAAAGTTTGTTAAAAATTTGCCTCAAAATTAAAATCTTAAAATTTATAATTTTGAATCAATTTTAGAACGATAAAATAATAAATTATCATATTGGTAAAGCTAATTAAAATTAGATATTTAGATTCTTCGAAATATATAATTACTCAAAAATGATTTAAAACATCTTATAACAAAAAATTGTTCTTTTAATAATATCTATTTGATTTTTGTGCATTGTTTCAACATTTTTTAAAATGTTATTTGATGTCTTGTCTATAGTAATGAATTTATTATTTTTTGAAATTTAAATTGAATATATTATTTATTCCATTAACACATCATTATGAATGTGATTTGGATTCCTATTTTGGATATATGGATGGCTGGAACTTTATATTTATTTATTATATATTTAGAAATGACCATTTATATTATAATTATCTGATATTTACACATATATATTAGACAACTATGTCTACGAGTTGTTACGTCTCAATATTTTAGTGTTCGAAAAAATTCAACAATAACAATTTTAATGTTGCCAGTTTTAAAGTATTAAATAAAACATTTTAAAAGATGTACAATTTAGACTTTTAGAAGAATACAGTAACAATCAAACAATTTTACCAATGTTAAAATTAATATAAAATATTACTTTCTTTGGTCAGTAATTCCGAAACAAGATTTTTATTTTCGCTTTTATTTCTTAATGTATTATTTTTTAAAATTTTGCATATGCAGTAAATTGTAAGTGATTGATTCAATGAAATTCATGTGTTTTGCTCTCACAAAATAGCAAAATGAAATTTTAATTATATATAGTTTAGTAGTTTGGAAAAGCCAACTTTTCGGACAAACCAACTTTACATCAATGGTGGCTAGTATAAACTAATCTGTAGATTTATTTTCTGTTACTAGTTTCCTACAATATAATAATTTATTTTAAGAGATAATTTTCAAATCTTTTTTATAATATTAAATAAACTTTTGCTTTTAAGTAAGTATTTTTATGGAATAAAATTCCTTTGTTGCATAGCTAACTGAATGCAAAATTGAGACAATTTTAATGCAATATTTAATGAAAATAGATACATGAATAAGAATTTTTTATTTCTTTATTTTAATTTTAAATAAAATTGATTGTTTTCTGATGTAGAAATCATTTAATTTTAATACATATCATTATATATTTCGTATACATTTATTTACTTCTAGCTTCAACAGAAGAAATCCTTTTGTTAACTTACAAAACATTGTGATTTTCCCTAACTTACAAAACTTTTTCCCTAACAACACTTTAAAACATCGTTATTTTCCCTAACAAAACTTTAAAACATCGTTATTTTCCCTAACTTACAAAACATCGTTATATTTCATTCCTAAAATAATATGATTACTTATCCCCATCTTCCTAAAAGCAATCCCATATTTAAAAAAAAGCTTACTTTTGAAGTATATTTTTTATGAGACCATTTTCATTGCAAATTTAAAAATATAGAAAAAGAATAACTTCAGATATATGAAAGTAATTTGTTCCTTAGAGCATACTTTTCCCAATTTAAAACATGAAAAATTATGAGAATAATCAACTATTCATTGCTTACTCTCCTTCAAAGCTAAGGAGATATATATATTGTACATTATTCTCCTTCTTTTCTTACTCCAGTTCATTTCCATCAAGATACGATTGAATAATTAATATTCTAATGCCCGGAATGAAGGATGTGATATTAAGTATTCCTACTAATAGATTTATGAATTATAAATGCTCAATACCCATATATATCCTTCAAGAAATATGCTCTCACATTATCTATACTAGAAGTTTCAAAAAGAACACGTTTCAGCTGTTATCGTTTGAGTAGAAGTATAGGCAAAAGAATCAATTCGTGCTCACGTGATTACATATCAACAATGTAGCTTCAATAGTGTGAAATTGAGCGCAATTGATACTTCAAGCGCGTCACGCTAATTTAGTATTTAAACCCATTGAGCATCTTGTAAAAAGGAAGTGACATTAAAAGTACTCAAATGGGGACATGAAGTCAAATGTTGAATGATACAAGGAGCTAGATTTTCTCCTATATGTAAAATGACTTAAAGTGCAAATAGTAAAAGATGTCCTTCAACAGAACATTGTAATGGTGATATTATAAATATTAATGTGTTAATCATAATATAGCTTTATAAATTAAGCAATTAGTACTTTTAGCGGTTTCTTACTAACTGGGCATGATAGGATTTACGGATTAGGTTAGGCTTTTATATATAACTAGCCGGTACCCAGAGCGTTTTAAAATAATAAATATATAATATAATAATAATATAAATAAAATATAATAATAGTAATATAAATAAAATATAATAATA
>JAPMOQ010051511.1:186161-200443 GCA_026543055.1 Argiope trifasciata
AAAAATAATATTTATATGAAATATAAAAGTTCAATCAATCAATAATTTGGCAATTCTGTATCGAAATAGGATTAACGATACGACATTATATAAAATACAAACAAACATATATTTATTTTTATATATTAGATTTGTATATTGTTTTAGAATTATAAAAATTGGTGTTCTTTCAGAATGGTAATGAAAGAAACTATTTATTGTATCTCTTGATTCGTTTAATATTCGTTCAGAATTCTCAAATTTAATTTTAAAAATGTGATTAAAATATTTTCTTTTCTGTACCATAAAATCGTTAATATAGTTGAAACGATAATTTTTTTAAACTAAGATGGTGCAAAATTATTTGTACAACTACATTTTTTGGTGTGAAAAGTGGTAAAATTTAGTTAAATATAAAACCCCCAGGGTTCATCTTCCTAAAACTTTCTCACATAATCAGATAAAGTTGTTACCACTGAGAGTGACTTGCATGACATTTGCGTACTATAGCTACAAAATATTAACTTTTAACGTGGATTTAGCATTTCTACGGAATCTATTGTTTCCTCGGCGAGTTATTTGGAGATTAATCCTTGTTAAATAGATGTGGTTAATATTAATTTTTTAAAATTTTAGATAATTGTACTATATTTATAACTGTCCGTATGTGTAAATAATAAGCAAGCCAAGTTTCATCGCAATCGAATGAGCGGTTTAGGAAAGCATAAGATACATAAAGACAAACATTCATTTTTATTTATATATATTATAGAATTGCGTTATCTATAAAATTATAAATTTTGACATTTTAGCAATTACTTGATGATATTCATAATATAAAAATTAGATTTGTGAAAAAAGTCATAAAGATTGTATAAAATTGAAGCCTTCATAAAAGATAGGTGAACTCATATTAAATTACTAACCTAAAAGTTTTTACTTAAATCATTTATTTATTAAATATTTATATTCTTAATTACAAATATTGAAAATTGGAAAAAGAAGTTTAGTAACTGCATTCCAAATACCCCTTCTCCTCATTCACTAAGATTTATGATTAATTGTTTAAAAAGTCATAGTTACTTTATAAAAACATGAAAATTCCGTATCTATATGAAATTTTTTTCTTATTATAAAACAGGTAAATAAAATAAAATATCTCGAATAGCACAGTAAGGCAAGAGTTTTAAAAAATGGTGAATCTAAAGTATTCCATATTATTAAAAAATTTACTAACATATACCATCGCACGTTTCTTTAAAAAAATGTCCCATAACAGTAAAATTAATACTTTAAAAGGGATAATAACAATTGTCAAAAAATACGGCAAAAACGGCAACATAATGTGCAAACGATAATTCAGAAGAAACTTAAAGTAAATATACTGTTTGTTGTTGTTCCGTAAGAAAATATTTCTTGCTACAGAAAAAAGTAAAAATAGAATTTATTTTAAATCGTTTTCTAAACCATAAAAATGTGCTAAAACCGCAAGAAATATGATGCGCAGAATTTGACTTTAAAATATGTAAACATAAATGCATTTGAATATTTGTAAAATACATTATGTGAAGTAAATAATTTTTGCCTCATTTTAAATTGAAAATAATGTCTTATCATTAAAACTCATACCAAATTTACACTTCTTTTCCTATTCGAACAAACATTTATTTCCTATCCAAACAAACATTAAATACTGTACTGAAATATAGTGAGAAAATCAATATCCTTTTTAAAATTAAGAGGTAACATAATTTTTGAAAGCAAATTGCTAAATCAAAATAAATATTTAATGTTGCATATCAGCGGAGAAGATAACAATTGTATTTAATGTTTATTTTGATACGTAACAGTCGCCAAGCTGGCAATCTCAGAGCTTTCTTTAACTCATCTAATGTGTATTAATGATTAATTATCAATTAATAATGCGTAATTATCGATTTCAGAAATCTACCAATATTGTTTACTTTTCTATTAAAGCACAGTATCTGAAAGTGAAGTATTAAGATTCCGCCATTTACTCGTGTCATCTTAAATAAGAGTTTCTACATTGTTAAAATACAAAACGACCTATTATTCTAAATTTTTTTTTCTTTCTAGAATATTTATTGTGCTTGCATTCCGTTTGAAATTTATATGTATAATTTATTAACTCCAATGTAGTAGTCAAATTGCTTTCATTAACTAAAATAAAATAGTTTAATGTAACAGTGCTCAACATTTCTGGAATCGTGCTTAATTGGATTTCTTTTACTATAAATTTACCAAAAAATGTTTGTGTCATAATTAATGATGTTCCTTGTTGCTGAATTTTTTTCATTCTGATAAAGTATACCAAATTTCGTATCAAAAACAGATTAAAAATTTATATTGTTTAATATTCCGTTATTCAACATATTTGTAGTAAAATGCTTTTCAGAGTTAAAATACATTAGAAATAATATTGTTCATGGGTTTATGAGACACCATTAATAAAGTTAGGAATTTGGAAAAGTACAGTTGGAGTATCAGTTTTCTTTTTTTTAGTGTCGGCTTTCACAGTATAGCTTTTGCGATACCTATCGTCTGCTACAGTAATTTTATTTCAGAGTCGGTTTTCACTTTATAGCTTTTGAATTATTTATCGTCTGCTGTTGCAGTATTTCCCTTCGAAATCACAGTGTTATCACTTGACTCCCATAACGTTTTATAAAAATAAACCAAACAAGTTAAAATTTTGTTTATTTAATCGATAAAAATTGTTATTTCAGGGATAATTAAAATAGGGTTATTAGAAAATAATGCTGAAGCTTGTCGCATGTGGCGATTTATCGTCAAGTTACAACTTGATTACCAAACTATAAATTCTCTAAATTTTCAAGAATGGTCTTAATTAATTTAAGTCATTAACCAGTTTAAACCGGTTTAAAACAATTGAGAGACTATCTATCGTCGATATTTAGAAAAATGAAGGATTTTTTTTAAATCTGAAAATTGGTCGAGTTCCAAAACTTTGTTTGCCAGCTAGAATATATGTATATATATTTTGTTTCATAAATATGTTTTATTTCATATCGCTTTTATTTTTGTTTATTTTTTGTAGTTTAATTCCGAATTAAATTTTAATTTCGATTCCGGGATAATTAATTTCGGTTTTCCGAAGTAATTTAATTTTTGATGATTCTGGAAATTGGTTTGAATTAATTAATGCTTTTATGGCTGATTACATATATATTTATGTAATGATATTCTTAACATCCAATTTAAATTTAAATTCAATTTTAAATCTTTATCTTAATTCCGCCCATAGTAACTAAATTCTAAAATACTCTCTTATTTCCTGATCCAATTCTATTTCTCTATTTAATTCATTCAAGAAATGTTTTCTTAAGTTCTTTAGTCAGCGATTCTCATGGTGAGAATGAACGATAAAAGTTGCCGATTTAACAAATATTTTTTTTAAAAGGTTCCTGTGTTTCCCTTAACATGTGATCGACGTGTGTCAGAAATCCCTATGAGAATCTTAATAATATATTGGCAGCATAAACAATATTTTCCCTATCAAGATATTTATATAAAAAGAGGGAAAATTAATTTCTGCCCTTTTCATTCACTTCTGGTTGTCCTCGCTGCTTGTAAATTTACTGCCTGCCTCCGGAGGAAGAATAAAGCGAGTCGATTTCATTTTTTTTAATTATTATATTTTTCTAGCTTTCAAACATAGAATGTAATACATTATTACTACATTTCTATCTTTCATAGATAACATTTCTATCATTGATCAAATGCTGTAGAATTACAAATTTCATTTCTGCCGTGAAATTCTAACAAAACATAATCTACTTTGCCCTTCATTTTGCAAACAAACCCCTATACTTCAAATTCTAGCACTGAAAAATCCACCCGTCCAAAGAAGAACACGAGGGACAGCCCATCCATCGCACGCAACCTTGATCCGGCACGACTTTCCCTCCACCCGCCTGTGACAGAAAACAATTAGCATTAAATTATCGATTTTTCGCCAAGCCGCGGCCTGTCTAATGACGAACGCTTATTAAGGTAAAATGTTGGCCACGATTCCTCCGCCAGAGGACGATTAAGAAGGCCTCTTAATAGTGCGTGACTGCGTGCCTGGAAAAGAAGGGTGGAGGTTTGGCTTGTTTCATCCGTTAATGAGTCGCCGGGCTTTATGTGGAGGAGGAAGATCTCGCCATCAGTGAGGACCGATTTTTAGATCAATTAGGCAGGGGGATGGTTTAGTAGTACACTTGTTATGTGGTTCGTAATTGCGAGGCAATGGGTGATTGTGCGACTGGATGATGTCTTTATGGAACGGGAAGTTAAACGTCCAACTGTTTTACTGGAGTGATGGATGGCGGATAATTCCCGTTGGTTTCGCAGAAAGGGGTGGTTGGTTCGCTAACTAGTTCTGGAGAAAGGAAGTGGTGAGTTGTTCGTCGTGTTACGCCACGAGTGATCGGTGTCTGTGTTAAAAGTCAGCGGTTATCGGCCTTTTTAGTGGTTGGGGGTCCAACTTCAAGTGTTCGCTTTAATCCTATCTTCCTTATCATTATAAGGAAGATAGAGAAAGATTAAAGCCTTTTGCTTTATCTTAATGTAGATTCAAAGCTAGAGTAGCAATTTATGTATTATGAAGATAAGTTATATGCATTGGATAATCATAAAAAATAAATTGATTATAATGGAGCAATTTCAAAGAGAAACATTAATTTTTATGGCATCTTTTATTCATGTAAAATAAAATTTAAATAACCTTTATATTGAGTAAACTTGAACGAAAAATGACATTAAACTTAAAAGGAAAATTAAATAAATTAACACTGAAATAAATTAATACTTGGATAGGAAAAGTAAAATGAAGGTGAAGAGATGCCCAATTTATAATATTATGAAGTTGTATTGTAACATAACAAGTTTTCAAATTCCAGTGATAATGCTGTAAACAAGAAAACATATGAAATTATGTATCACCGCACTAAGAAATATGGAAATTTTAAGCTATAATATCTGTAAAAATTTTTAAATGCTTGAAATCCTCAAATTACACAGATGGCAAATTTTTCTGGCAAATTTACATAGCGGCGAAAAAAACCGTTTTTTTTCCCATAGAGGCCACATTTTTAATATATACAGATAATTTTGAAAAAATAAAATTTGCTTGCAGACCGTTTGTTACAAATTTGTTGAATTGATGTTTTGTATAAAGCAACACGATTAAAATCTAAAAACAATCTTCTTTTTTAATTATTTATTTCTGCAATTTGCTTTATTAGATACATTCTTAGATAAAACACATGAGGTACATTCTGCTTAAAAATTATTGTTTCTTACTTCAGTATAAAATTTTAATAAACCGAGAATAATATAAAATGTAAAATTTTATTTCTATCGAATTTTCCTCAAAGCTTCATGCCAGAAAATGTTCTAAAATCACAGGAATCTGATATCACACAATTTAAGATTAATGATTTAAGATTAAAAAGATAGAGAAATAATTTCTAAATACAAACGTCTATAACATTAAATTGAAAAATATATATACAATAAAAAATAAAATCTATTATCGCAAATTTCAAGTTACCATGTAAGAACATTAATATTTTTTAGTAATTGTTTGTCTTAATTAATTTAAGTCATTAACCAGTTTAAACCGATTTGAAATAATCACGAAACTTCTCTGTCGGTCTCTATCCCTCCCCCCCCTCTCTCTCTATATATATCTTCTCTAAACCATATTTTCTCTAAATATCGACAGCAAGTAATGTAATAGTTTCGTGCTTGAATTTTTATTTGAATTAGTTCAGTTTTTTCTTGTCAGTATACTTTTTGTAATATTGTTTAACAATATTAATATCTGTCTCAAAGATATTTTTAGCAGAAAATAACAAGAAATTTATTTCCAAATCGTTTGCGATATATCGGTTAAAATTATCGGCTGCATCTGACAGCACAGAATAGAATGAAGCTTTATTTTTGGTTGCTCAGTTTCTTGATTGTAACGAAGAATAATATAGCATGAAATTTACCAATAATATTATATGAGCCACCGAATACAGAAATTTCACCGAAAATTTCTGTATTCGGTGAAATTTTCCCACTTGTTTACAATCAATAAATAAAAATTTAGCCTTTGCCAATTTATGGTATATTATTTGTATGACTGTAAAATTTATCAAAAACAGAATTTATTAAATTTTCTTGTTGTCGTATGTGAATAATCATTATTCTTTGTATCACAATTCATCGCAATTTATTTTTACATTCATATAATGCATTTTGTCTTCAATGACAAAATCTATAAAAACTTTTACGCCACGTTTTAATCTCCACTGGTCTATATAAAGTCTATATTATGCTGTAGGGAAGGAAGCGCAGGAAGAATAACTGACCATCTCTGGAGTCCAGAGCAGACCCATCGCACCCTAGGGATTTCCATTTACAATGTCTGCTTGGAGGGGTTGGCCGGCCTTTAATGCTGCACGCGGGCGTGTCTGATTGGTTGCGGAACCATTCTCGACGTCTGGTCTCTGATGGGATCGTGAAAATGCACACTAGGAAGTAATGAAAGCAATCATGCTTATGGAGTCTTCCTTACATCAAGCTGGCATGAAATTCTAATGGAGAGTTGTCTTGGAGGGACTCTCCGAAGTGCAGTGATCAAATTAATCTTTCAATGGCTCTATATAATAAGATGCTATCAAGTAAATTGGTTTTGGTATGCTATTTCAAATTTTGAGATATGTGGTAATATTGCTGAAAAATACATTAAAAAAATGCCTAATCCGTTGAAAGACATCAGCAGTTATGAGAATCGTCAATTAACCATGGATTTTTACGATAATTTTATTATTCATTGTGGACATGTAAATAATAAACGATAATGCAATAAATAATGGTTCCAATACAAATCTCTCATAGTTTTTATGACGATAGCATTGTATAATTGTATTGTTGTATAACTGTATAATTTGGGGGTGATCAAATTAATCTTTCAATGGCTCTATACAATAAGATGCTATCAAGTCAATTGATTTTGGTATGCCATTTCGAATTTTGAGATGTGTAGTAATATTACCAGAAAATACATTTTAAAAAGGCATAATCCGTTGAAAGACATTAGCAGTTATGAGAATCGTCAATTAACCATGGATTTTTATGGCAACTTTATTATTCATTCTTGATTTGTAGGTTATTGCATAAAAGATAATGCAATACATAATGGTGGCAATACAAATCTTTCATAGTTTTTATGACGATAATGTTTTTAAATATTCTAATTTTTTTAGACCCATAAGGTGGCAATATTTTATCAATAATAATTTTAAGAAGGTGCAGAATAAAACGAAACGAAAAGCAGAAACGTTTTAAAACGAAATGTTAAAGAAATAAAAAGACTATGTAGCGTATAAAAATGATATGTATGCTTCTGATATCTTTTCGTCTAAAAAAACCATTTGTAGATGTCACACACTTATTTTTTTTCGGTTTGAATTCTCATTAATCTATAGAAGATGATATTAGTTATAAGAATTGTCAGTTGACCGATCAGCAATTAATCATGAGCTTTTACGGATATTTTTTTATTCATTCTGGAAATGCAAGTTATAGATGTTAAGAGATGTTAGAATATTTTTCAATATTCTAATTTTTTTAGACCTATTAAGGTAGCATCAATATTTTATCAATAATAATTTTTAAAAGGTGCCGAATGAAACGAAACGAAACACATAAACGTTTTAAAACGAAATTTTAACAAAATAAAAAGAGGTGAATTCAATTATGTAGCGCATAAAAAGAATCTGCATGCTTCTTTTTTTTTTCGTCTAAAAAACCAATTTGTAGATGTCACACACATTTTTTTTTGTTTGAATTCTCATTAATCAATAGAAGATGATATTAGTTAGAAGAATTGTTAGTTGTCCGATCAGCAATTAATAATGAACTTTTATGGCATTCTTTTATTCATTCTGGAAATGCAATTAATAGATATGAATGCTAATAATATAGATCTAGCGTAATTTTATGACAATCATAGTTTTTAATGTTCTCATTTTGAGGCATCATCCATATTTTACTAATAATAGTTTTTTAAAGATGAAAGATGAAAAAATACAAAGAAATGAATTCAATTATGTAGCATATAGAAAGGATACATGCTCAGGATAAGAGTAAGGATATACTCTTATTAACTTTTCTTCTAAAAAGTCTTTTGTAAATATAACATACATTTTTTTCTTTCTTCTTTTTGTATTAATCTTCAAATCCTGGTAATTGTTTGTTATACAATTTCAGTTATTCTATGGCAGAGTCAAGAAATGACTATTTATAATTATAAATTCTATATTATATAAACTAGACCAGATCATAAATTCTGTATGCGTTTGATTACATATAATTAAACCTTTATTTTGTTTCTGAGAATCCTTATTTTGAGTCTGATTCCTCTTCTTTGTTTCTTGTTCAAAATGTTTACATTCTTATGTCATTGATTTTAGAAAATTTTATTTTGTTTACGTTTTTCTCCTTCCCACGGTGTGTATATATGTCAGTTTACTTAATGAGAGCGTAGGGACGTAAGTATTGACTTATGTTATACTTTTGGCATTCAAAGAATCTTTTCTCTAGAATAAAAAGAAAAATTTCAGTTCTACAAATATTTAATTTTGCATCGTTTCTTCTTGATTTCGTTCTAAGAGGTGCTCGTTATGAGATCGTTAATGTTTTCTGTGAACGTTTTTGGTGCTCATTTCAAAGTCCAAACTTAAAACAGCGGGTTATTTATTTCATATCTGCTGGGGGTGATACATAAATTGTATTTATTATGTCTTATATCTTGATTATCAATTTTCTTGATTTCTATTGTTGAATTTTTAAAGAAATCCTTACAGTAAAAGTAAGCTCAAGGATAGAAGGATTTAAATTTGAATATATGGAGAAGTTTGTTAGAATTAGATAACAAATAATTCATTTTATTAATTAGACTATTTATTTAAATCTGACTGATATGTGTAGAATCTACAACTTCTACTTTTTGATAAAGTCATTTTTGTCTATTGTAGGTTCTCCTTCCATTAATTTCTAAATTAGGCTGTTATAATTCTCATTCATTGTTATCATTTCTCATTTTTAAATAAATATAATAAATAAAACACTAATAACAAATTTGGAAAGGTATATGTATTTTAAATATTGTATAATATTCACTTAACGAATTTCCAATTAACAAATTTTTCTATTTAATAGATGTTTCTGCAATAATTTTAATTTAAAGGCATTTACGTGTTACATATTCCCTATTGGAAAAATAATTTCTCAATAAATTTTTTTTACAATAAATGTTAAATGTTTTCAACAGTTATTTTTCATTATTTCTAGTTTCAACAGTTGATTGAAATGAACGACTGAATTGAAAAATAACACTTTTTCTCCACTTTGATTAAAGCATTGTGATTGTCTACGTTCTGATCCTAATTCTTGACGTATTTCAAAGTATTATAAATTTGAAGAATTGTCTCTACATCTGCTCATTTTTTGAGACGTACTTCGGTTAAATTAAGTAATATTTAAAATTTTTAAAAGCAAGTTGATTCTTAAATAGAAGAATTAAATAAAACGAATAAAATGGAAGCATATTGATAGTTAATTACAGAACTTTATCCACAAATATTAGTATTTATCCCAGAAAGCTCAGCAATGATTATAAATAAATATGATACCATAGATTTAGTCATGGAGAAGATTAAATTAAAGAACTTATGGGTAATTTGTGCCGATGTAAAAATGATTGAGAATTACCTTGACCTGTAAAGAGACAGCATAATTTTTTTTCTTCTGTCTAAGGGATAGTAGAATCAAACCGTACCAAAAGTTGCATACCAGAGAAAACTTAGCTGCTGGACAGACGAACTTCAGCGAGATAGAATCACCATGCCTCCCTTGCCACAGAGACACCACATTACAATTCATTTTCTTCTATCTAAAGGATAGTACAATCAAACCGTACCAAACGCTGCTTACCAGAGAAAACATAGTTGCTGGACAGAGGAACCTCAGCGAGATCAGGTTAGCCTTTGCTTCACATACATAAGATAAATAACTCCTATAATTAGAACAGACATTTCCCAAACGAGTCTGATTTAGTGGATTTTATGATTAAAGCTGCCAGTGTCCTAGCATAGGGGGAGCGCGTCTTCCTAGAGACCTGGCCGTCCTGGGTTCGAGTCTCGGTTCGGGAATGGTTCTTATTCTTCGTTCTATCTGTAAGGTGTGCGAATGTGCTCCCTTGTAAAACGGGGTTGTGCAAGGGAATATGATGCATGAAGTAGCTAAATCGTACTCTTGGTCCTATCTGGCACTACTGTAAAAATCATTTGAGACGCTCATTTGGCTTAAATCGCAGACCGATAACTGTCAGCGAGCTTGTAAAATGCCATAAATCACAACAACGACGTTAATAAAGATGAGTAGAAGTGTACATCTTATTTGTCCATGATGTCAGGAATTTGATATTTTGACATTCCCTCCACAAAGCATTTTTTAGGATTCATATTATGGTTTAAACATTGTATTACGACAACAATTCTATTTATTGAGTTTATGAGCCTTCTTGATGGAATAAAATGAAAACAAAACCTTAGGATAATTTATCGTCTTTCGCTGTGTTCTAACTTACCATCCTATTCTTAAAAAGCCGCCCTTAGTGATCAGATGGCTTATTAGAAATTAGGATTACAGCACCTATTAATTAAATATCTTATGCATAACTTAATGTTAGAGATCTCCCAAAGAAAATATTTTAAAGTATGAAATTACGATTCAGCTTAGTTTAATCTCAATTTTCTAATGTATAAGGAGCATCCTAAGAGAGCAAATTCCATGATTTCATAGTGTGTTTAGAAATTAAATGAATAAAATCGCATCATTTTTTACGGTATTTAATTCCAATAAAAGCTATTAGTCATTAAATTTCATGTGCAAGATTCCGTCAGTGAACTAAGTTTAAGCATCAAATCCTCATAGACATTAAACCTGCATTATTTTAATAGTCTTACATACATTATGCTCATTGTGTTCATGAGTTTTTATAATATCGTATGGCGCTATTAAAATGCAATTGTCTGCTATCTTTTTTTTTAAAAAAGTCACGACAATGTAATTTTTAAAAAAATTAGCCTGTAAATTGTACTGTATTAAATAGAATCCTTCTTACATGACTTTCAAATGTAGGGAAAATCGCGTGATTAAATATTTGATAAAACAATAAAAGCAGATTAGTAATGTTGACTATTGATCAAAATTCCAAAATTTTTTTAATAATCGAAATTCAAGAAAACATGTGCTCAACTATAAAACTGATATTACTAAAAAGATAAACTTTAAATTTTAAAAAAGGTGTTAATTAATTTTTGTATTAGTAATATTTTCGGAATTCATCGCATGAGGATGTCAATTTCTCCCATTTTTGATAAATAAAAAGTTTTAAATTGTTTGTTTTAAATTGTTCCGAGATTCGCATATTCACTTTGAAAAGTATATCTCTGCCAGATTTCAAAAGGTCAAAATTCTATACCGTAGAGCAGTGCTCCGCAACCGGTGTGCCGCGGCACACTGGTGTGTCATGAGCCAGATACATGTATGCCGTGGGAAAATACATTGTATTTGACATTTTACAATTTTTCATCACGTATTTAATACACAATGACATTTTTTTGACATACACAATGATATTTTTTTTTTTTGACAATTTGACGTGCTCTGACAAATTACAAGGATTTATTAAAAAACTCGAACTTTGGAAGAAAAAGTTGCAAAAAGGATGTTTGGAAATATAACAAAGGACCAATCATATTACAATTGAAAACAAATAATTAATTGTGGATCTAGCCCAACAACATTTATGTATGCTTGAGCAGAAATTTGATCAATATTTTTATTCCATTAATACGGAACAATACTATTGGATTCGAAATCCTTTTGCAACCAATGCAATAAATTCTACGGAAGCACTGCCTCTACAAATTCCAGAGGAATTTACAGATTTAAATAATGACATGACTTTAAAATTATACTTCTCCGAAATTCCATCAGATGTTTTCTGGATTTACGTTAAAAAAGAATATCCTCACATTTCCTACAAAGCAATCTTAACATTAGTTCCATTTTCGGCGACATATTTATGTGAGCAAAGTTTTTCAACTCTTGTATTAATTAAAAATGATAAGCGGTCATGCTTAAAAGATATTGACCAAGAACTTCGGGTCGCAGTGTCAAATATTGAGCCGAATATAAAACTTTTGTGTTCATTGAAACAAGCGCAGGTATCACATTAATAGTTCTTATGATTGCGTTGAAATAAATATGTTATGGTTTTGTGTATGTATGTATACTTTTCAAATAAAAAGCAAACATTTATTGTAAAATTTGTGTATCAATGAATACCTATATACTTTAGCCTTTGGTGTGCCGCGGAATTCTAGAAAGAAATAAGGTGCGTCGTAAGTGAGAAAAGGTTGCGGAGCACTGCCGTAGAGCGCACATCATTTCTCTTTTATTATTAGTAGAGATGTAAACTAGTCTTTTTTTAAATATAATTAAACTTCAATGAATGTAATCATTTACGATATCATTCCTAATTAAACAAGACAATTATTTTAAATTTCAAACAATATTTCCAAAATTATTTCTGCTGCTGCAGCAATAAGCCGGGTACCAGCTAGTTTAGAATAAAAATCATTTTTGTTCAATAGCATCATCGGGAAAATTCGAGATCAGGTTTTATTTAATTAAATTGTGAAAAAATTTCACCGAAATGCATATTTCCAATACAAATCTAATTGTTGTATTTATTTGTGCACTACCACTCACATCCAAGAAAAATATTACGAACACATTAAATGCATTCATTTGTCTGAAAGTTAATTACAAAAACAATAAAAAAACCTATTATTTTGTTATAATTCAAAGCACTTTTATAATTCAAGTTATCATTGATCATCATATAAAAACTGTATTTCATTTTTTTCAAAGATTTGAAAAGCATATCAATTTAAAAAAAGCAACATCTTCAAGTTTTATTCATTTATCAAATGCCATCTAAGGTAAATTAATCGAATAAAAAACTGCGCCAAGAAAGATTCGCTAAAATTCTCCTTATCTGGGAAGAAATGTTCACTTTTAACAACAACTAAAGCATATTCCAAATAAAGCGTGTCTTACAACCATTAAAGTTTAGATAGAAGGCGGAAAAAGAATTCTGCGATGGAAGAGTCCCTTCTCATAGAATTATTTTTTTTATAAAGAAAAATAAATGTAGCATTATTTAGGAAAGAAACATAGCTTACTTAAAAAAAATAGATTAAATTTATCCGAGAAGGAAATCTCCTGAATTCTTTTCTAGATAATCAGACGAACGTTTTTTTTTTTCCTCTTTTTCTTCTAGCTGAAAAACGTCGTAAGAGATTTATGTAGCCTTTTTATGAATTAAGATTATTTTAGCTCATTTAATTCTTGAATATGATAGTGCCGTTTTGTCGTTTTTTATGGAACTGTATAAAACTTGATATCAAATGGGTAGAAATTTTATAAAACTTGAATATTTTTTTTATCTCTTCAAAGATTTCTTAGACTAAATTTTTAATTCTAATCAAGGTACAAGATTTAAGATTGTGATTCAACATAAAATAATTTATTTAATAGAAAGAAATTTAAAGTTTTACTTTTATTTTTAAATTGATAAATCAGCTTTTAGTTCAGTAAATTTCTTAAAAAATAAAAAAAGAGGAAAAAATTATTGAAAATTTGCAGTTTTTTCTTAATTATATTATTTTAAAGATTACAAAAAGCTTCGTTGATTAAAAAATTGAACCATTTAACATTAATTAAATTGATTATCGATTTAAAATTATTTATATCAGTATAAAATTTTCATTTCTAGTTCTAATTGCAACAAGCAAAATCTTTGCAACGAATCCAGATCAATTTTGCCACTTCCTTTCAAATAAGGTTTATAATTATTGAAATCCGTGGCTTAACTATAATATGATCTAATCCTTTTGCGCATGCGTAATGGTGACGTCAGGAAAAAGTCCCATGATCCCACAGGAACAGAACTAAGTTTATTTTTGGTTAATGAAGTATGTAAGAAGGGATTTGAAGATGGTTGTATGCAATAAGCATATTCTTGCACATAAAATAAAATTTGTAAATAATTATGTGTGCCTATATTTTCGCCTTGCAAATAAAAGTGATGAAAAAAATGTAAATGCTTGGGTTAATGATTTCGATTTTTATGTGAACTAAATCATGTT
>JAPMOQ010051511.1:200843-211687 GCA_026543055.1 Argiope trifasciata
TCTTTCATAGTTTTTATGACGATAGCATTGTATTGTTGTATAATTGTGTAATTTGCGGTGATCAAATTAATCTTTCAATGGATCTATATAATAAGATGTTATCAGGTAAATTGGTTTTGGTATGCCATTTCAAATTTTGAAATGTGTAGTAATATTACCAGAAAATACATTTTAGAAACGCATAATCCGTTGAAAGACAACAGCAGTTATGAGAATCAACAATTAACCATGGATTTTTATGGCAACTTTATTATTCATTCTTGACTTGTAGGTTATTGCATAAAAGATAATGCAATAAATAATGGTTGCAATACAAATCTCTTTCATGGTTTTCATGAAGATAATACTTTTCAATATTCTAATTTTTTAGATCCATTAAGGTAGCATCAATATTTTATTAATAATAATTTTAAAAAGTTGCCGAACGTAACGAAACGCATAAACGTTTTAAACCAAAATTTTAAGGTATCCGACTACGTTAAAAACATTAGCTTTCGACAATATTGCCGAAATTTTATTTACTATTATTTACTGTATTTCTGAACTTTCTCTTTCCAAATCAGTTTATCTTTTTTAGGAAAAGTAAAACTTGACCTATCATCCAAGGTCACATATTTTTCAGCTAAAATTTGTGGTTAACTTCAATTTCTTTCAAAACTTTAATTTTCATAAAAGTTTTTCTCCGTTAACATTATATCTTAAAAACTAATAGAGGTATTTACATAAAATTTTTAGTTTAAGCTTTAAATGATATGGGCAATGAAAGGGGCAAAAAATTTTTTTGTTGTTGAAATTCGTTTTCATTTAAAGGTGTTTTTAGAAAAAATAAGTAGTGAGTTTATGGAAAAAATGCATATATATATATATTTTTACCCATAACTTTTTTTTCTTAGATTTTGGTTCATTTCATGCATCGTTGTATTCCATAACATGTATACAAAGACAAATAGGATTGCTGCATTACCATTTTGTGTAGTCAACCGTTTTGATTAAATTTAATTAAAATTTACTGCAAATTTTCTTATGTCTCAAAATATATTACTTTTTCCAATAAGTTTTTATATTTATAGTGTTTATATTTGCAATACATCTAAAACCCTAAATAGTTTCTAAAAAACCTATATTTTACAAAAATTTACCTTAGAACGTAGTCGGATACCTTAAAGAAATAAAAAGAAGAGAATTCATCAAAAGGATATGTATGCTTCTGATAGCTTTCCGTCTGAAAAAACCCTTTGAAGATGTCACATACTTCTCTTTTTTTTTATTTAAATCCTCATTAATTTATAGAAGATGATATTAGTTATAAGAATTGTTAGTTGATCGATAAGCAATTAATCATGAACTTTTACGGCAATTACTTTATTCATTCTGGAAATGCAATTAATGGATATGAATGCTAATAATATAAATCTCTTGCGTAATTTTATGACAATCATAGTTTTCAATATTCTTATTTTAAGGTATCGATTACGTTAAAAACACTGATTATCGACCACACTGGCTATTTTTTTAAAAAAAATTTCATTTCTTGTAATTAAGACTTTTCTCTTTCCAAAACTAATTATCTTTTCTAGGAAAAGGGAGGATTTACCTCTCACCTAGGGTCACATATTTTTCAGCTTAAAATTTGTCTTTAACTTCAATTTTCATAAATATTCTCCACCGTTAACATGATATCTCAAAAACTATTAGAGGTATTTACATAAACATCTCAGCCTGTGTTTTAAATAATACGGGCAATGAAATGAACCAAAAATTTTACTGTTGGTGAAACACTTTTTCATTTATAAGGGTTTTTAGAAAAATTAAGTTGTGAATTTATTGAAAAAATGCTTATGTAGGTATATTTCTACCCATAACTTCTTTGCATTTCAATATATTTCTGAAATTTTGATTCATTTCATTCACCATTATATTCTATAACTTGTGTACCAAGAAAAATAGGATTACTGCATAACAATTTTGCTTAGAGTGTTAACCGTTTTGGTTAAATTTCATTAACATTTAAAACAAATGTTCCTATTTCTCAAAATATATTATATTTTCAAATAAATTTGTTGTGCTTATAGTATTTTATATTATAATTGACAATACATCCAAAAACCATAGTTTTAAATAGTTTTAAAAAAATGCAAGTTTTTAGAAATTTTCCTTCGAACGTAGTCGGATACCTTAAGATAGCGCTCGTATTTTACTACTAATAATTTTTAAAAGGTGATTAAAGTAATAAAAAGAAATGAAATCAATTATGTATCATATAGAAGGGATATATATATGCTCTTGTTAACTTTTCGTCCAAAAAATGTTTTGTAAATATGACATACTTTTTTTTCTTCCTTCCTTCTGAATTCTAATCTTCAAATCCTGGTAATTGCTTGATATACAATTTCAACTATTCTATGGTGGAGTCAAGAAATGACTATTTATCATTATAAATCCTATATTATATGAACTAGATCGGATCATAAATTCTGTATGCGTTTGATTACATATAATTAAACCTTTATTTTCTTTTTGAGAATCCTTATTTTGTGTCTGATTCTTCTTCTTTGTTTCTTGTTCAAAATGTTTACATTCTTATGTAATTGATTTTAGAAAATTTTATTTTGTTTATTTTTTTCTCTTTCCCACGGTGTATATATATGGCAGTTTACTTAATGAGAACGTTGGGACATAAGTATTGACTTATGTTATACTTTTGGCATTCAAAAAGTCTTTTCTGTAGAATAAAAAGAAAAATTGCTGTTCTACAAATATTTAACTTCGCGTCATTTCTTCTTGAGCTTGTTCCAAGAGGTGCTTGTTATGGGATCGTTAATGCTTTCTGCAAATGTTTTTGGTGCTCACTTTCAAAGTCCAAACTTTCAGCAGCAGATTTCTCATTTCGAAAAGAATAAAATGGAGGAATATCAATATTTAATGCAGAACTTTATCCTCAAATATTAGTATTTAATCCCAGAAAGCTCAGCAATGATTATGAATAAATATGATACCATAGCTCTAGTCAAGGAGAAGATTAAATTAAAGAACTTACAAGTAATTTGTGTCGACTTAAAAATGATTGATAGTTACTTTTGTCTATAAAGGGACCACATAAAAATTCTTTTTCTTCTGTCTAAAGGATAGTAGAATCCAACAATACACAAAGTTGCTTACCAGGGAAAAGAGCTTGTAAAGAAAAGTATTAAAAATTTGGCTTTAGATGGAAATTTCATTTTCCAGCAGTACAACAATTACAAACAGAATGCACGTGATGGCAAAATATGGTGTCTTTTTCATTGTCAACAGCAGTTATACACACCAACACAGTATCCAAGCATCATTGTCATTGAATATTACCATATATTGTAGACCAAACTCGAAAATGTAGTTCAAAAACAAAATTAGAAACAAAACCCATTTAAAGCAAGTGTTGCAAGAAAAATGGGGTAAAATATCTCCAGATACCTCCCAAAATTGGTACAATAATATATATATATATATATATATATATATATATATAATATACGATTTCGCCATTATACCATCAACATTACATAAAAAAGTCATCACATTTATAACTTTTTAAAAATGAAATGTTTTTAATGAAGTTGTTATACAAATCCAATTATAATATTTGTTTGCGCAGTATCACTCACATCCAAGGAAAATATTAAGAATGTATAAAATATATTTGTTTGTCTGAAAGTTAATTGCAAACACAATTAAAAAACCCCCATTATTTTGTTATAATTCAAAGCACTTTTATAATTCAAGTTATCACTGATTATCAAAAAAAAAACAAAAAACAACTGTATTTCATTTTTTAAGACAAAGATTTGAAAAACATATCATTTTTTTAAAAAAGCAACATCTTCAAGTTTTATTCATTTATCAAATGCCATCTAAAGTAAATTAATCGAATAAAAAACTGCGCCAAGAAAGATTCGCTAAAATTCTCCTTATCTGGGAAGAAATGTTCACTTTTAACAACAGCTAAAGCATATTCCAAATAAAGCGTGTCTTACAACCATTAAAGTTTAGATAGAAGGCGGAAAAAAAATTCTGCGATGGAAGAGTCCCTTCTCATAGAATTATTTTTTTTTACAAAGAAAAATAAATGTAGCATTATTTAGGAAAGAAACATAGCTTACTTTAAAAAAATAGATTAAATTTATCCGAGAAGGAAAAATCCTGATTTCTTTTCTAGATAATCAGGCGAACGTTTTTATTTTCTTTTTCTTCTAGCTGAAAAACGTCGTAAGAGATTTATGTAACTTTTTTATGAATTAAGATTATTTTAGCTCATTTAATTCTTGAATATGATAGTGCCGTTTTGTCGTTTTTTATGGAACTGTATAAAACTTAATACCAAATGGGTAGAAATTTTATAATGCTTGAATATTTCTTTTTATCCCTTCAAAGATTTCTTCGAATAAATTTTTAATTATAATCAAGGTACTAAATTTGATATTGTGATTCAACTTAAAATATTTTTTATAGAACGAAATTTAAAGATTTTCTTTTATTTTTAAATTGATAAATCCCTTTTTAGTTCAGTAAATTTCTTACAGAATTTAAAAAAAAGGAAAACAATTATTGAAGACTTGTAGTCCCTTCTTAATTATATTATTTTAAAGATTACAAAAAGCTTCATTGATTAAAAAATTGAACTATTTAACATTAATTAAATTGATTATCAATTTAAAATTATTTATATCTGTATAAAATTTTCATTTCTAGTTCTAATTGCAACAAGCAAAATCTTTGCAACGAATCCAGATCAATTTTGCCACATCCTTTCAAATAAGGTTTATAATTGTTGAAATCTGTGGCTTAACTATAATATGATCTAATCCTTTTGCGCATGCGTAATGGTGACGTCAGGAAAAAGTCCCATGATCCCACAGGAACAGAACTAAGTTTATTTTTGGTTAATGAAGTATGTAAGAAGGGTTGTATGCAATAAACATATAACCCTTGGTTGGCAAGATGGTTGTATGCAATAAGCATATTCTTGCACATAAAATAAAATTTGTAAATAATTATGTGTGCCTATATTTTCGCCTTGCAAATAAAAGTGATGAAAAAAATGTGAATGCTTGGGTTAATGATTTCGATTTTTATGTGAACTAAATCATGTTGGAATACCTCAATTCATCTGTTTTAGAAGTTCTCGAAATGACAGGTAAGAGTGATTTTCACTTACATTTCGATAGTTTTGAATTTGGGAGACAGAAATCCCAAAACTAATTATATCTTTTATACCAAATTCTAAAAAGAATTTAAAGTATGGAAGGAAAATAATATTTGAATGGAATCGTCCTGTTTTAAATTAAGATAATTTCTCATTGAATTTGTTATTCATTTCTTCTAACTTGAAACTTGGTTTCTTTCACTGATTGCTGTTCTAAACATATTTAACACAATTCATTCTAAAACAAATTTATAAAATATCATTACAGAATCTTTGCTTCTAGAAGTGACAATGTTATCATTCTTCCTTCGTTTTAAAAATTCGTATTTTAAAGTGATTATGTAATTTATTATGGAACATGAAATTCAATTTATTGGTATAAAGACATTCATCTATAAATGTTTCACACCAGTTATTTTTGTACGTTTCTTAAGCATGATGTGTTTAACCGTTTATATGTTTGATCCGAATGCCATACGTGTTTCGGTTTATCGAAATTTGATAGTTGTTAACAAAAAAAAACCCCATTCATAACTATTATAATTCGAATTAAAATTGCGTAGAATACATAGATTAGTATTCAATGGATTTACATTTGAATCTAAATAAGAATTTATTCTCAAAATATGTGTCATCTTATTAAATAGTAAAAGAAATAAAACAGTTAAGTATTTAACGTTTTGCTTGTTGAATAACGAATTGAATCTAGCATTTTTTTCACTTTAAAATGATACAGATATTCACCTGGATTTAAATACAAACAATTCTGTAACTTTAGTGTATAGTTGTTGATGCCACGTAGATCTATAGTCCCGTGGTATGGTAATTCATTTATTCAAATCTACAATTAAAGTGTAAGTTAATTAAATTATTATGGTATATTTTAACTAAACAATAATGGTATATTTTCATTAAACAATTATGGTACATGGTAAATAAATCCAAGCAAATTTATAATTATAGGGCCAAAAATCACATGCTAAATTTTTCCCACTTTCAAGTTAATTGCAATCACATACAAAGACTCGGAGACATCAACGGGGTCATCAGATTTGGTCTAAAATTTATACGAATCTGCATTGAAATTATTCTGTCTTTGAATTATTGTGTTTATACTAACGGAAAAAGAGATTGATGGAATTTCTGTTGATGGGTTTCGTTAAGAATTGATACAGATCTATAATTTTAGTGCAAAAACAATTATTAAACATACTTTATTGGTCTAATTTTTCTCACTTTTCAATTTCATTGCATAGACGCAATCCCAAAAATTATTTCCCTTATTCGTAAATATCTGGAATAAGGACACTGCGAAAATATCGAATTGTATTTATTCTCTTTGCATCCTTCATGTGATGCATTAGTCGTTGCTAGAAAAATAATTTAGCTATAAATTACCACGTTTTAAATAAGTGATATATTTAAATTATACTTAATCTAAATGGCGAGTTTAATTCTTTTATTTTTACTTCTTTTATATTCTTCTGTTCACTTTATTGAAAATTAGATCCGTGATTCAACCCAAAGCAGTCTATTTAAAAAAAAAAAAACTAAACCACACTTGCATCTGTCAAAGTAAAAATTAGATATTTGCTCGAATGTAATGTCTTTTCCACTTCTATTAAGCCTTAGCACTCCGAAAAAAAAATTCGATGTATAAATATTTGCCGAATAAGAGGACTTGTTTATTGCACCGCATTAAAAATTAATATATATGAGTTTTTCCTAATTCGAATTTTTCCAGAAATCTACATACTTTTACCAGTCAAAAATTTAAGAAAATAATGAAATAAAACGACAAAATGGGGCACTGCTTTGATTGGTGTCCGAGAGGAGACATCGGCATTCTGAGAGTTAATACTCAAAATTATATTTAGAACTACTAGTTAAAAAGCACATGCTCTTTTCCCTTCACAGTAATCATATTAATAATTATATATAATAATCGCTGAATGTAAATAATATATTCTAACAAATCTTAAAACATAAAAATATTTCTTCTTAAATTAATTTGAATAATCAACAGCAGATTGCAGGTAAAAATATTCCTAATTGTCGAAATGTTGCATTTTTATATTTAAACTGGTTGCATTTGACGATGAGCTATTTGGCTAAAGACACTGATTATATTTTAGTTAAATAGATTAGAATAACTTTCTCTTGTTAATTTACGGAACATTAAACATACCAACACTTAATGCATACCTATTTCTACTACAGCTGATCAAATGACCAGACTTTGCTTTCTGATTAAATCTACGAAATATGAAGGTAAGGAAATAAACAAATTAACTTCATTATAATTAAACAAAATTGAATATTATTAATTTCTATTCACTACAAATACAAAGAATAAGTTTTTAATCCACTACTTGTATTTTTTGCATATACAGGGCGCTTTTATTGTACATTTTCCACAAACATATTTCTCACACTTGGAACAAATTTGAATGGTTTTATTTTCTTTTCATCATCCTATTTGATATTTCTTACATTGATAGGAAGTAATAAATTTAAGCATCGGTCGTTTTGTATTTAATCTTTTGTCTGGCTTCTCAAAAATCAGCGGCAAGTTCTGCTGCTAACTCAAGTAAAAAAATCTTGGCTCGAGATGTTTTCAACAGTCATTTGCTTATCTAAAATCCAGGCATTTATGCCATCTGAATCAAAGTGCAATTAATTGAGTATAATAATTTGAATACTCGCTACATTGTAATTTCTGATTCGAATCGGGCCGCAGTGGCCTGATGGTACTGTCTCGGTTTCAGAATTGGAGGATTGCAGGTTCGAAGCCTGATTTCACAGAAGAACCGCCTTGTAATCGGGTCTGGTGCACGTTAAGTCTGTCGGGGCCAAACGTCCTCCCATTGGTGTGGAGTGAAATTTTGGGGAGGGGGTTCCAGATTAGGTATCGTCTTCGTCATCTGAATGCGGTTCAAAATGACGAGGTCCGTCCCACCCCCAAATAGCCTTAGAGTTGCTTCGAAATGGGACTTTAATATAACTAAACTAAATTGATTCGAATAACTTTATAAATTAATAAATAGATCTCTCAATCAAATGATCGGTTATGGTAGATTGTTTGACAAGTATTACTCAAATAAACGAAACACAAATTTAAAAAAATAATAGAATATTAACTGTGTGTAATTCTTATACAAAGTCATGAAGTCAAACGTGCAATAGCAATTAGATTATATGCGTGTTTTTGACAATTTTATGTTTTAGTCAAGCAGATCAAGTAATCGGTAACTTAATTAGGTAATTAACAACTATCGAATTTTATTTATAGCATACATTGAATGTATACCAAAGATATTATAATATATATTTTCTAAATTCTCTGAAAGTCAGTAAATCTGATTAAAAATTATTGAAAATAGAAACGCGAAAACTTATATTTTATTTTAAAATGTCCAAAAACTATAGTAAAAAAATCAAATCATTATAGAAAAATTCTTCAAGGAAGACATCTGAAGAGAATATCAGTTTTTTTCGGTGAAATATTTTCCTTTACAAATTTCACCAAATCTCTCAAAAAAAATTTTATCTAAACCTCAAAACATATTTATGATCATTTTTATCGCTTTACGCATAATAATTTTAGGTGAATGCATTTCATATCTGTTGAAGGTGGTACATAAATTGTATTTATTATGTCATATATCTTGATTATCAGTTTTCTTGATTTCTGTTGTTGAATTTTTAGTTATTTTTTAAAGAAATCTTTACAGTAAAAATAAGCTCAAATGTTGTTTTTGGGGTATTTAGAAAGATTTACTAACTTATATTTTAAAGTCCAAAAACTATTGTAAAAAAATATATTTATTACAGAAAAATTGTTCAAGGAAGTCATCCGAACAGAATATCAGCTTTTTTCGTGAAATATTTTCCTTTACAAATTTCACCAAATCTCTCAAAAAAATTTATCTAAACCCCAAAAAATATTTATGATCATTTTTATCGCTTTAGGCATAATAATTCGTCCCGAGTTGTGTTCCTGACAAGCATTCAAACTGATATCATTTCAGCCGATAATGCGTGCGAGGACGAAAAGATGAAAATAAAGAAGCACCCAATCCTTCCTCCATTAATCGTGACTTATTAATACGATTTGTCATCACCCATGTGTGAGATTACATGATCTGTCAACATCAAAAATCTTGCTCCCCGGCTTCCTTTCTTTACCTTTCTTTTTCCCATAGATGGGAATTGCTTCCAATATCTCCTCTCACGCAAACTTTTTTAGATTGCGTTGCACAGAAAGGATAGGCAATCTCCTTTATCCTCGATAATGGCGAGATGTCTAATGTATGGCCCGTGAAAACGGATGATACTAAGTCGTGGAAAACGATACTCTTTATTTTACGTGTATATATATTTCAGATGATAAATTCTGCTGTAATAAAGGGAACATCTTAATATTTCTTGCTTTTTTTTCAGTGGCAACTGGGATAATTCAAAATTTTCTCATTTTGGCACGATGTTTTCGGATTAGAGGTTCGAAATTTCTTTAACTTTTTTTCTTAAGGCATCCAACTACGTTCGAAGGAAAAATTTTGGAAAATGGAATTTTTAAAAAACAATTTAAAAGTACGGTTTTTAAATGTATAGACAATTATAATACAAAATACTACAAATACAACAGAACCATTTGAAAATATATTTTGAGTAATTAGGAATATTTGTAGTAAATTTGAATGAAATCTATTCAAAACGGTTAACATTCTATACAAAATTGTAATGCAGCCATCCTATTTTTCTTTGTGCACAAGTTATTGAATGTACTTATGAATGAAATGAACCAAAATCTAAGAAAAACCTTGAGATGCAAAGAAGTTATGGGTAAAAATATACGTATATATGCATTTTTTCCATAAATTCACAACTTAATTTTTCTAAAAACGCATATAAATGTAAAAGTATTTCACCAACAACGAAACTTCCGGTTCACTTCATTGCCCATATTATTTAAAACGCAAGCTGTACATTTTATGTAAATGTCTCTAACAGTATTTGATATATCATGTAAATGGTGGAGAATTTTTATGAAAATTAAAGTTTTGTGAATATATTGAAATTCGATACAAATTTTAGCTGAAAAATAGCTTTTGCTTAAAATTCCTCAGGATGATAGGTTATGCTTTCTTTTTCCTAGAAAATATAAACTTTTTTTGAAAGAGGAAAGTCTAAACTATAAGAAATAACAATAAAAAATAGTCGCCAATGTGATTGATAACCAGTGTTTATAACGCAGTCGGATACCTTAAATGGCTGCATCGAATGTAACTAATATGTGCATAGTATTCTTTACTTGAATGATTACAGTGGAAAAATAAAAAATTAGAAATGTTTTAACTAATTATGTGTGCGTGTATGTGCGCGCGCGCGTTTTTAAGAATTAAGTATGGCTTAATTAAGTATATATGTACGTATATTAATTCTCCCTTAATTAAATTTGGCGTTTTTAAGACTTAAGTATGAAAAAAAATTAGAGTTCACGCAATGTGTATACCATTTCTGAGACAAATTTTCTGTAAATTTAACTCTGTTCGTTTGCCAGGGGTAGTGACCACTTGAAAGCTTTAATTACCTTTTCACATTAGAAATCCTTTATATATATATATATATATATATATATATATATATATATATATACATGTAG